>JAQQZT010000005.1:15620319-15631806 GCA_030068275.1 Clarias platycephalus | reverse complement strand
CTTCTTCCACTTACGGATGATGGAGGCCACTGTGCTCATTGGGACCTTCAAAGCAGCAGAAATTTTTCTGTAACCTTGCCCAGGTTTGTGCCTCGAGACAATCCTGTCTCGGAGGTCTAAAGACAATTCCTTTGACTTCATGCTTGGTTTGTGTGTGCCTTTCCGAATCATGTTGAATTTGCAAAACTCTCAAGTAAACTTTTTTCATGTTGTCATTATGGGGTGTTGTGTGTAGGATTCTGAGGGAAAAAAATGAATTTAAGCCATTTTAGAATAAGGCTGTGACATAACAAAATGTGGAAAAAGTGATGCGCTGTGAATACTTTCCAGATGCACTGGGTCCGGTTCGATTCCGGCCTTGGATCTGTGTGCATGAGGTTTGCATGTTGTCCCCTGTGCTCTGTTGGGGTTCCTCTGGGTATGCTGGTTTCCTCCTGCAGTCTAAATTCATGCAGATTAGGATAATTTGATCCCTGCAATGAATTGGCAACCACATCCAGCGTGTAACCCTCCTCATGCTCTAAGGGATAGGCTCCAGGCTACTCCCCACCCCAAGACAGCGGTAAGGCAGTATACAGTGAGTGAGAAGGTTTCTTTGCAAATTTGTTTTAGCCATGTTTCCACCCAAGTCAAAGTACACCTTGGAAATATTCATGAAAATTTTCATGAAAAATAAAATAATAAAAAACATTATTTAACACTTTTGTCTTGGGGGACACGTTGTACAAATTGGTTTAAACCAAATACAGTATTAACATTTAATCATAATTGAAACATTCAGTCAGTAAAATTATTAAAACCATCGTCATTTTTTTCTGTTATGTATACATATTTCTTCCACCGAGCCCATAAAAGAAAGAATGAGGTTTAAAAATGTGGAAAAACAAAGAAAGAAAGAAAGAAAGAACAGCATAAATGCAAGCAGCATTACTACTCCTCTTCAACATGGTGCGTGTTACTGGCTTTCTCTAATTAGTCTCTTGAAATTAAACAGAAAACGAAACAATATTTAACAGTGTGTTATTTAAAAAATGTTACTCATCCCTTCACAGAACTGTGCAGTAATTAAATCAGGAGAAACTTCCCTGCGCCTTTAAAAGTAGGCCGAGCGCAGAGTAAACATTTTCATTGGCTGACCTGTTTACTAAATATTTCAGCAGAGCAATTGATGTTTGTCGTTTAAGCTGGAAAGCTGGAGATGGATTTCTTGGTGAGAATATTTGGCCAGAACCAGAAAGCAGCTCTGTGGATGACCGGGACCGCGGCGGCTTTGCTCGGACTCGCTCTCGGCTACCAATACACACGCGGGCGGAGAAAGTTAACGCAGGTCGGTGTTGTGTCGCAGCTGTTGCTTCATCCGCTGAAGTCTGGGAAAGCGGTGTGTGTGTCTGCAGCCGAGTGTCAGAGGATTGGCCTGAAATGCGGAGACCTTCGTGATCGGTGAGGTTCACAGCAGCAGTTCGCAGGCTCTCACTGCAAAACCGTCGTGCATCTGCTTTCACTAGTGTGGGGAAAAAACACAGTTCATTCAGACTTAGGTCAGTTTTCTGCAGTAAATGTTTGCCAACGCTTTATTTACGTGTGTGATATTTCATTAGACAAGTTTAAACAGCAGTGCTTTCCATTATTTGTTAAAAAATAAAACAAGTAGCAGCATTGAGCCAGGAAGCATACCCTGAACTGCTGGCAATCATCCTGTGAAGCATATGGAGCTATTTCAAAATGCAGAAACAAACAAACAAACAAAAAACCACTTAATGATAAACTTTCAAGTAGCTATAGAGTTTCTGTGGAGGAGTTATAAAGCAGATTTATTAAATCCTGTTCTTGTACTTTGTATCCTATTATCAGAGACATCTGTAGAGGAAGCCTAGTAGGAACCAGAAGTAGGTTTTCACATATAGGGAATTTGTCCTGGTAAGTTTGTGCAAACTGTTAAAAATATACAGTAGAACAAGTAAGAAATACGGAAATAACTAAAGAATAACAATGTTTGTAAAAATTAGGAATCTTTTTTTTCACCTTGTAAAGTGTGCAGTTTGCAGTAATGTACTACATTGTGTAGGTGCACTTCATTATTACAGAGATAAAACTAAGCAATCTGAAGGCAACAAGTGTGCCAAATTAAATATCTATATTTTTTACTGATTGAGCCAATCAGTAAAAAATATATACTGTAAATTTAATTTGGCACACTTGTTGCTCTCTTAGCTCATGCTCTTTGTTTAAAACAAAATTGCAATACGGGTCTAAAAATTTAAAAATCTTGTGACAAAGTCATCGAGTTCTAGTGACCACAAATCTCCTAGTTAGAACTAGTGGCTGAGATTGTGATATTTTTAAACATAAACATCTTCAATCACAACTCCTTAAAGTTAACTTTGATGTTCATTATGACATTTTTAACCTGACAACTTTGGTATTTTAAATGCTCAGCTTAAAGGATCTGATTGCCGTGTCCTCTCATATTACTGTCAATGTGAACAGTGTACTTTAGGGAAACAGTCGAGTCTGTAAAACATGCTGAATATCAACAATCTCACATAACCAGTTTTTCTCTTGTTTATAAATATAAGCTGTTTTTATCGTGTTGGGATCATGTGTGTATATTTATACAACACGGAAATAGGATAGAGTTAAAACTAACAGTGTAACCAGGGACTGATGTTTTTAAAGAAAGACAATCTGTTTGTTTATGTAAAGGTTTATCACATTCTGGTGGACACTATATGACGGAAGAAGCAATTGAAACAAATTGAAATTTGTACAAATATGCAGTCTTTATTTAAGTACTGGCATCCCTTATAAAATAACAACCTTGTAGAATGATTGTATGAAATAAACATGCAATAATAAAAAAAAAAAAATTATTTGTTCCAGCTTTGTGTTATAACTATCTGGCTCACTTTGTGTTATTGCAGTCACTGGCTGGTCATTACAGAAGATGGCCACATGGTGACAGGGAGACAGCAGCCTCGCTTGGTTCTTGTGTCTCTGACTTGTGTGGGAGGGCAGGTCTGTCTCAGTGCTCCTGGGATAGAGGAGCTCAAGTTTCCCCTTCACCAGCCCACCAATCCCATCTTAAAATGCAGGTAGCTAGATGTGTGTAATGTAAATTAATGTAAATACGTCAGCAAGCAACACATTTTCAGTATTCAAATTGTATTCCATGTGCATAAATGGTTAATTGTTAAGAAATATTGAGCGTGTTCGTCCACGTAGGTATTTTGCTTCTTGTTAATAATAAACCAAGAAATCACAGAACATCCTGCTTTATAGGGTGTTTAGTTCAGACACCGAAGGCAGAGACTGTGGCGATGAGGTCTCCAATTGGTTCACTCGATTTCTGGCAGATGACAAGACCTTTCGCTTGGTGCACTTTGAACCCCAGTTAAAGGCCAGAGTACCTCCTGAGAAAGGCTTTCCCAAGGATGAAAAGGTTTGGTTTAGATATGTGTATTTTCGAGATGATTACTATCAAAAGTTACCGATCAAAGTTTTAAAGGACATATTCATGCCACTGACACTTGCCTTGAAGGCAAAGAGAAAGCTCAGGAAAGTAGCAATGCGTGCACTTTCTTTTACATGCAGTACAAATATGTATATAAATGTGACCTATTAATAATTATTTTTTCCCCCCATCACATTATGCTTGATTAAAAAAAAAAAAAAAATGTTCCTCTGTAAATAAGATGTTTTCTCTTAAAATTATTTTTATACACTGCATTGATGTAATTGTTCATCACTGAAAACCTTTTTTGAAATGCCTGTATTTTCATGCTCTAAGGTCGTGATCAAAAAGGTCAAAATCAAAGGTGGTCTGTATTTGTGAATGATTAAAATTTTATTTATTCCCTTCATTCATGCTTTTATTTATCATGTGAATTGGTGTGTCAGTTGCCTTTAATCATGTTGTGGTTGCCTAGGTGGTTTATCAGGACACAGGTCCTGTCATGTTGATGTCAGAATCCTCTCTGGACGACCTGAACAGCAGACTAAATAATGACATTTCTATGTGTCAGTTCCGACCCAGCATTGTGGCCAGTGACTGTGAACCTTTCAGCGAGGTACAGTACAAGCTACTACTTTCATTTCATCCAAGAATGGTTAGAGATGTAGATTTAATCCAAACATAATCCATTTCTCTTATCAAAGAGACGTTTATCTAGCTTTTTAAGTCATTTGTTTCATACAAAGGACTCATGGGACTACGTGCAGATTGGAGAAGTGGAAATGCAGAGAGTGATGGGCTGTGGAAGGTACTTATTAAATAATTTATTATTTAATAATTATTTATAAATGTATAAACTTGTTATATACTCATATTTTATTATGTATACTTTATTATTATTATTGTTGTTGTTCATTTATACTATTGCAATCTTGCAACCTTTTTTTCTTGGGATCTGCAGGGTCTCATTCATGATCTGCAATGTATTTAAAACTTTAGGAGCATGTGTTGTGACAATTTTGTCATTTTTATTTATTTATTTATTGGGTAGGTGTATTTTCACCACTGTTGATCCTGAAACTGGAGTAATCACTAGAAAAGAGCCATTGGATACTCTCAGAAGGTACGGAACTCTTCAATCACAATACATTCATAGATGATAAAACAGCCCATGATTCATAATCGCACACACATTTTATATTCATGATTTTGGAAATGATGTGACGCTTTTATTGTGGCACATTTCCTGTGTTAATATGTAACAAGTGAATTATATTTAATATATGATAACACTTTGGTTTTGGCTTTAATTGTCTATTGACAAAGTGAATCTGAACCATAAAACTGTTTAAAAGCCTTTCCTAGTCGATGTTCTAGTACACACCATTTGCAACTGTCTTGGTTATAATGGTTATAGTCATATATTTACATCTTGTTGCATTTTGTTTCTTCTTTTTATGGTCTTTCTCTGCTGTATGTAATCATATCTTTTCACCTTCTAGTTATCGGCTAACTGACCCGGCCCAAAAAACTGCACCAATACTTGGGCAACTCTACACGGTCAAGAAACCTGGGATGCTCCATGCCGGTGATCCTATTTACAGAATTAGTTACTAGGGAAGGGCATTATAGATCTCACATGAAGTTAAAATCTTAGGAAAAGCTATAACCTTAACAAATATATTACCTTGCACTTGCTATTGGTGCTATAACACAGTGCTATATTGAGTAATTCTACAATATTAAATACAGAGAATAATATTAATACCAGTACAGTATATTCTACAATGGATAATTCACATTAATGTCAAAATAAAATGTCAGAAATATAATTACTTTTGATGTTTGTGTGCTGTGAGAGGAAATAAAGCAGAATGTGTTTACTTTATTGAATTAATAGTAAATAAAAAATAATTATGAAATCACTATGAATGTTGTGTACTATGGTGTCTTAGTATGGTGTATATATAATCTGGCTCATTAAAGCCTATATGAGATATTTGAACACACACTTCCTATTATCACAGGGACTCATTACTAAGATCACATGTGTGTGTATAGACCTTTTGTACCTGATGTCACAACTTCTGTCCGCCATGGAAACCAGTGGCAAAGACATCAACAGACATTTCAGAGGCAATTTGCAATGCTTTAGCAGATGTGCGTTTTCTAACTGTTTCTAAGGCATTGCCTCTGAAATGTCTGTTGATAATGTGAGCTACAAAGCTAGATTCTAACAAAAAGCTGAATCTTGAACTCCTGATCCAGGGCAATACTTGGTGTGTGGAACAAGAGATTTTACACATAGTGCACTAGCTTTCCAATTCATGCTATTTGGGTTTCAACCCAGGAACAGTAGTTACCTGCACATCATTTTATGAAGCATAAAACACAGCATATTCCATGACATCTTATTTTCATCCAAATCACTGAATGGCTAATACCATTGCAATGAAATGGCACCAATTCCAAAAGGAATCATATTCTGTAACAGAATCAACTTATGCAAATTTATATTTTTATTACCTTCAATTATTTTTTACATACTTTTTACATGATTCAATTATTTTTACATATTTTTTTTGTCTTTCTCTTTTGAGTTGGTCATAAAGTCAACCACAACATAGCGTAATAAAAACAATCAGAACAGAATCTAGCAATTATCTGTGTGACAAATCATCAGGTAATATGGTAAGTCATTGGATAATCTTTCTGTGATTTTTTTTTTTTTGGCTTTAAAATACACCTCAAATGTACAGGAATTATCAACAAAACCACATAGTTAAATAATGTCTTGGGGTTGCTGGAGGCAGCAGGTTAGGTATGCTGTTTTTCTGTACTTCCAATAGGAGGTGCCATACGATCAATGTAAGCTCTGTTACTGTAAGTTGCAATTGGTACAGTTACACCTACCTTAAACGTACACTCGATATAGCAGATTCGTGTTGCTATTCAATTCAAAAACTGAACGTGATGACCACATCCTATATGGATTCTACAATATCAGGCATTTTGTATACTCTGACTGTCATGCGTACACATGACTAGAATTGAGCATTTAAGCCACTATATAAATCAGGACAAATTTGATACTTTTAGGAAACAGATATCCCTTATTACATTGCAAAAAATCATAGACTTAAAATGCTTTTAAGTATTAGCACTCCGCAAAATTCACCAATTGATCTCCACAGGGCTAACATACAGCAGGCATGTTTTTCACTTATTTGGACTGAACAAATACACTTTCTGTAAAGTAACGTGCTTTCTGACAGTTACAAATAATTTAGAGTTATTCAGTGTGAATTCTTACCAATCAGTAAGTCCAGTCCAGCAGTGGGGTCAGCGTTAAGACAATAATATTTTAGTTTGTTATGCAGGATTTTCCATTCCTTTGCCTTTATATTAGAAATAACCTTTACATCCTGTGGATTCAGTTCACTGGCCTAAAGGGAAAGCTGTCAGCAGGAAACATATAAATTATGTGACATTATTTTATTACTGTCGCAAAGACCTGTAGCCTTTTGGCGTGCATTTCTCTGTCTCTTAAGCCATTGGGGGTCATTAAGTTTTTACAACCTTCCATATCTCAATAAATATTTTGCACACCATGGAGCACAATACGCAGTGGTTCGATAATGTTTTGTAACTATGCAACCTAAACGGGCTCTAGTATGTCTAAGGATAATTTTGTAAAATCACACAATGAAAATCTGTCAAGCTACTAAATCTAGTACAAATATAAAGAGTTTTTAAAGTTTTTTTTTTTTTAAAGGTTATTTCAGATTTTCAAATAACGTTTGACATTAACTTTTAACATCTATATAGCTTATTATTAAAAAAAAAAAACTAAGTCATTAGGAAGCAATAAATTAATGCATTTTAAACATGTAAAGCAAATAAAAAATTTTCTGGTGCCTAAACAAATGTCCTGGGGATCAACACAAGCCCACTGGGTGGCACTGTTAGGATTATTATAAATGAAATTATCCCCTTGCACTGCCGCATTACGTGTATCTCTTAGATTTCAAAGTAAAATAAAGAAGCAATTTAGAAATTAAACATTAAAGTAGGCTTATAATCTCTAGTGATTATTTGATTGATATATTTTATAGTTAACTTGGATGCATGCTTAATTTCACTGGAACATTGATCATATTGTTGGCAGAAAAAATAGTTTCTGACAACTATGATGAATTATGAATTATGAATAATTCATTTGTAATATGAATATTGTAATGTTCAAAGGGGGGGAAAAAAGAAATCACTCACTGATGAATGAGTGGAATTTACCATTATTCACTCTACAAGTGCTGTTACATGCACGAGGCTTGATCTTTTTTCTTTTTTTTTTTTTTAACCTCAAGTAAGAATCATTATCAGAACCATGTATTTGCCACAAATAAGTGTACAATGAGATTTTTTGGGGGCAAGTGAATTGTACACAATGCACAATAAATGAGGATGTATAGTAGAGCCATATTAATAGTGCCATCTACAGACCGTTTAGTCTTGTAAGGCAGGTTCTGGGGACCACTGACTGGCATTTTGATGTACACGATTTCATGACAGTGGTTACATGGATAATTGACAATAGACAGAAATTTACAGCGACATCAGTGATTGTTTCTTATAATTGCTGTGCGCTGGGCTGTGACATGCAAGTACTGCTGTAAATATCAAGTAAGGTTACAGAGGTGAGATGTGGAAAGTGTCCTTGTTCAAGAGAATTATTGCAGATGGAATGAGGGCTTAGGGCTCTCACTTTCATTCTCCACTGAGAAAGCAACTGCTGGAACAGGTAATGATGTAATGATTTTCAATCTTTTCTTCATTCTAAAGGAGCACCGGTCTGTGTGTGTAGGGGGAGTTGGCACACATCGATTTTTTTCTTCAGATTTATACTTTATTTTCTGCATTTAGTGAGCGGATGTAGAACCATACCAGATACAGATGGGAGTTGTGATGACTGATTTTTTTTTGATAGCTGATTAGATCCGAACCAGAAGCACAAATAATAACCCAGGTTTTGTGAGCTATCCCAGAAAGGATATGCACTGCTGAGAAGTCATGTTAATTGTAGCATTTTTGTCTTATTTGAGATCCTGTTGGATGAGCTTACAGACTGACTCCAGGGCCATGTATTTCCAAAGGAAAGACTGAGGTACTAGGGTGTTAACTACAGTACACACTATATGACAAATGTCTGACGTCTTTGTGACATGCAAACTTATAACCATTTGACATCACTAACTGAGTCATCAGGAAATTGGAAAAGCTTGAGCAACCACTGTTAGAAATACAGTTGTTGGGGTAATGAGCAGAAAATTGGTGAATTGATGTTCCACGTGGCCTTTTTGAACATTAATTCTGATTAAGAAGATGCAAAATATGGTCACCTGACATGCTGTTTTCTATTAGTAGGAAATGCATGGATCTAATGACCATGTGAGGCACTGTTGTCTTGGATATCAGGTATAATGGTACAATAAAAGCAGTATTATACAGTATTAAAGCAGAGCTCAAGTCCACAAACAGAATGCAGGAATATGAGTGATGTTTGTCAAGATTCTGCACCAAGTAGAGCAGAGCCATATTAATAGTCTCATCTACAGACCTGTTAGTCTTGTATGCAGCTTCCCAGCACTGGCTGTCATTTTGACATACATGATTTTATGATGACAGTGGTTAAAACAACCAGTTTATTTCTTTTGGCAAGGAATTGCTCCTAGTGAACTGGTGTAACAACAACAGTTAAAAAAAAAAAAAAGCTGATTACAAACTAAATTGTTGTTGTCATTATTTCGGATGCTCCCTTTAAGTGATTGCCACAGTGGTCATCTGATCTGTGCATTTTGACTTGGCAAACGTTTTATGCCTGATACCCTTTCTGATGTAACCCTCCCATTTCTGATGACCTTCCCAAGGACATTCTTGGACCTTTTGCCTACCTTCATCCTGTGAGCCTCTTCATTTGATGAGCAGAATTTCCTTTGGAATCAAGGTTTGTTTTTAATAGCACTTGGGTTCTGTTGACATTGACTTTACTGCCTAGCTGCTTGTGGTGAGTGTGTGTGTGGGTGTGTGTGAAAAAGAGTCAGCTTTACCCTCAACACCAGACAGATGCTAAATGTAGAATCAGGATTTGTTTTTCTAGCTCTTGTGTTCCGTTGACATTGCCTTTACTGCCTTGCTGTTTTGGAAAAATTTGACCTCAAAATTTACCATTTTTTCAACATAACATTTTCATACAAGTCTAAGATTTTAATACTCATTACAGTGAAAATTATATTTTTTGCATATTTTGTGTGTGTGTGTGTGTGTGTGTGTGTGTGTGTGTGTGTGTGTGTGTGCATAAAATAATCTGCTTTACCCTCATTATAAGGCTACAAAGTATATAAAGTATTTACATGAATTTATATATAAAACAAAAGTTATGTATAATGTGTTATGTATAGTGTTTGGGACATATGAGTGTGTGTATGTGTGTGTGCCCTGCGATGAATTGGCACCCTGTCCAGGGTGTACCCCGCCTCGTGCCCTAAGTCTCCTGGGATAGGCTCCAGGCCCCCCGCGACCCTAAATACTGGATATAGCGGTATAGACAATGAGAGAGACTATGTGTGTTTGAGACACAGTATCAGTACAAAATGATTAGGAATCACTTTGATAAAAATGATACTTCCTCAAGTTGTTAGCTGGTAGAGAAGCTCTGAGGTCTCAGGGACCGCAAACAGAGCATAAGGGTTGTTTAAAAAAAACTAATTTTCTTTCAGGATGGCACATGTTGACTTGGCAATGTTTGCCTTCTCTTCTTTGCAAAAACTCTCCAAATCTGCCTTTTTAGCAGTGGTGTCAGATTGCGAAGACATCTACTGTGCACAGCCCTTCTCAGATCACCCCACAGATTTAGCAAATTTAGGTCTGGGCTCTGTCTGGGCTATTTCAAAACTCTAATCTTCTTCTGGTAAAGCCAGTGTTTTGTTGATTTGGTTACATGCTTTGGGTCGTTCCTCTTCATCTTCAGCTTTCTAGCAGAAGCCTGAAGGTTATGTGCCAACATTGACTTGTATTTGGAATTGTTCATAATTCCCTCCACTTAGGCCCCAGTTCCAGCTGAAACAGCTCCAAAGCATGATGCTGCCACAATCATGCTTCATACTGTGGGTATGGTGTTCTTTTGATTTGTTTTTGGTAATTAAGACAAAAAAGTTCAATGTTGGTTTCATCACACCATAACCATTTTCCCACATGCTTTTGGGAGACTTCAAATGTGTTTTTGCTAAATTTAGTAAGAAAATCCTGCCATGCTATCCCATAGCCCAGACATATAAAGAATATATTGAATATGAACGATTGTGTAGAATGAATTTTTGTCACATGCACTACACAGCCAGTACTTGTCAGAAATTTCTGCAGCTTCTTTAATGTTGTTGTAGGTCTCTTGTCAGCCTCCCACCCTGTTTTTTGTTGTCTTTTCATCAGTTTTGGAGGGATGTCCCTCTTACCCCCTTGGTAATGGCACTGCTGTGACATATTTTCTCCACTTGATGATGACTGTCTTCAGTGTGTTCCATGGTACAGTATATCTAATGCCTTGGAAAATCTTTTGTAGCCTGTTACTGACTGGTACCTTTTAATATTGAGATGCCTTTGATGCTTTGGAAGCTCTCTGCGGACCATGGCTTTTGCAGTAAGATGCGACTAAAAAAATGTCCTGAAAAGCCTAAAATGATAGCAGGTGTGTGCTGACGCCTATTTAACATGAGTTTGAATGTGATTGCTTAATTCTGAACACAGTCACATCCCCAGTTATAAGAGTATGTGCACACTTATGTAACCACATTATTTTAGTTTTAATTATAATAAAATAAATTTCCTAAGGTTATAGGCCACATTAAAAATGGAAGAAGTTCTTCACGAAAACCTGGCGTTTTTAGCAGTGGTGTTTTTATTATATATATATATATATATATATATATATAGCCCTGCGATGGATTGGCACCCTGTCCAGGGTGTACCCCGCCTAGTGCCCG
>JAQQZT010000005.1:15587855-15611228 GCA_030068275.1 Clarias platycephalus | reverse complement strand
ATGGGAAAATTAAATTTGGTTTACGAGTGTTTTGGAATACGAGCCAACTTCCGGAACGAATTATGCTCGTAATCCGAAGTTCCACTGTACTTGTTTTTGAATGCTGCATTAGGTCTTAGTCAGACATAACAGGATCACATCTTTCATAAAGACTTGGGGGTCATCAACATTTTTGGCAAATGTAACACAAGTCACTTTGGGAACGCTCCCATGGAAACCATTATTTGCCAAGTCTCTTTGTAATGTTGGAATCATGAGAGCTGACCTTACAGTAAATTGAAACAATTAGTCCATTCTTGATTAAAACCCTAACATAAGTCTTTTTTTTAATTTAAAGCCAGACAAGAATATGGCGAATAAGAGTGATTTTGAAAATAGCTTTTGCTCTTTCAGACATAGTCTAGCTTTTTCTAGTATACAAACAGTAGTTTGTCATAGAAATTTCATCCTAGCCTTTTTCTTTACAGCTTATGAGAAAGCTTAGTGGTGATACTGTATATAAAATATAAGTATATATTTTTATATCTTTTAGTAAAGTACACTATATGGACAAAATATTTTGGCCAAACCTGCAATCACATTGTATCCAAATACCTATACTTTAATATGGAGTTGACCTCCTTTTGCAGCTATAACACCTTCCCCTCTTCTTGGAAGGCTGTCCATGAGATTATGAGGTGTTTCTGTGGGAATTTCTGCCCATTCATTCTGTAGAGCATTTATGAGGTCAGGCACTGATGTTGAACGAGAAGGTCTGGCTTGCAATCTCCATTCCAGTTCATTCCAAAGTTGCTTGATGGAGTTGCGATCAATAATTAGCAAGTTCAATAATTATATAATTAATATGAATTATTATATAATTAAAAATAATTATTGCAAGGTCAATAATTAGAAGGTTTGGGCCAATATGTTTGTCCATTTATTGTATCTTTTACTGGTATTTAAATATGGTGTTTGTAGTACAACATTGTTCATCATTAGTTTTTAGTAATTTAAATATTCCATTTGGTTAGCACCGTATAATTATTCAGGCTCAAGAAATCTGAAATGTATGTGTATTTTTTTTTTTTATAAACTCCTCACAAAAGCTTACTTAGAACTCCCAACCATTTCACTTCAGCTGTCTGTGCTTTAGTTCTGAATCCCCTTTGCAGGCATTTTTGTTTTTTGCCACTCTTGCCATCCTCCTAAAAATTTATTTGGATTCTCTCCCAGGCATGTTTGCAGTTGATGTTCACTTTTTTATTATTGCCTAATTTATACTGTATTAGAATATGTCATTTAAAAAAAATTCTGTTATTATTAATTCCATGAATAAGAAAACTCAAATAATGTTGTAAATTGTGTAATTGAGATGAAACTGGAGTCACACGCATTATTATGTGCTGGGGTATTTGTTTTCTTAATGTAAAAGATGTGCAAAAATGTTCACAATCAATACTCTAATATTTGCATATAATGTATGCCAAAGTTAGTCCTCCAGCATCAGCTGCAAACCTGATTCTGTTTATTTATTTGATTCAGTTATTCTGGCCTAAAATCTAAGGTCTGTGTAATCCCCTGAAACTGAAAGGCCTCTGTTTAGAAAGCCAAGGAAAGGGCTTGTATAATGAGTGAGTAATGGCATAACCAACCACATGTATATCTGAATTATTAAAAATAGGTTAGTTTTAAAGACCACTTAAATTTTTGATACACAGTATAAATAACTTAAGAAAACAATCATGGGATATATAAAGCTTATTTATTATTACTGGCTAGGTTTGTGGAATGCTGGAGTATAGAGTAAAATGTCTGCAATAAGATAAGTCTAATATGACAGGTATCTATATAAATAAAAGATTGGTCCATTGGTCAAAACTCGCTCTTTTCAATGATATCTTTACGATTCATACATTGGTCTGTTTGTCTATAAGTATGTCTGTATGTCTGTCCAGCAAGATTTTGTCACAGCATCACGCAAAACTGTCTGGACAGAATTTGATGAAACTCTACCAGTACTTCGGAATTTGCCAGTAGTTAAACCTGCGCCATAAAATCAAAATGTCAAGTAGAAGGGAAGCTATGAGCAGTTATGTGCCTATATTATGTTTTCCTATTCGATTGTTACTCTCGCTCATGATGTCTAGGGGAAATAGGAAGCCGACATTTAAATTTAAAAAAGGATATTAGTGTAATAAGGGCTGTCCCTGTCAAGGATGTTAATATAATAAAGTCACTGATTACTAACAGAGGAGTGAACTGTAGGAAATAATGAAGCAAACTTGAGACTTGCAGTGAGCTTTTTTGGATGAAAATATTGCTTTTTCCCTCGAGGTGGGCGTGGCTGTATGTGACACACAGCAAAGCCAATCAATAGTTTACCATGTATAGACAGAGTATGTGCAAGACACAGAAACTAAGGTAACAGGTACTCATGCTAGTATATATATATATATATATATAATATATATATATATATATCACTATATAAAATGTAAAGTATACAATGTGACTGACCTGAAGACATAAAGACTTTTTTTGCACTTTTCTTGGATCTGATGACAAATTTTATAAATATTAGTCGAAGCATCAGAAATTCAAATGAGGTCTATACTATACTGTTGGCATTGTCTACCACCTGGTAGAAAACAAACAAACTTTGTAAACACAGTTTCTCTCCATCTGTACCTCACTATGGAACAATCCATAAAACATTTTTTTTTTTATTTATATAAAAGGAGAAATGGCCATTTTCAATAATTTTCTTTCTGTATGTCTATATTGTAAGTATGTCTGTATGTCTGTCCAGCAAGATTTTGTCACAGCATCATGCAAAACTGGACAGAATTTAATGACATTTTACCAGTACTTCAGACTGTGACTTAAGAAGGCTAACACACTCCCCCCTTATTTAATTTGTGTGTATTCTTTTCTTTCCATGTTGATGGATGACAAAGGGCCCCTGTTATCTGAAACTCGATAGCTCCTGGAGTCACACACTCCAAGCAAATCAGAAATCATTGCATTCACTATAACATGTGTTTTGTTGAAAATAAGTATTTATTGATGGGTGATTTGTTTCACTTAAAAAAAAATTCTAAGCCAGTAATGGCTGGTTCATGATCTCTGACAAACTAAAAATTAAATATTATGCCAGATAACTATCACTGTGACACCTCCACCCCCTCACCCCGCCCCCTACCCCCGGTTCCTCTTTCTCTCTCGCTCGCTGTCCTTCTCTCATAGACTCAAATACAAACAGACTCATTGTTATATTCACATGCAACCTCACATACAGGCACTTATTTTTGCTTGCTTGCTCACTTACTCATGCTTCATCCATTTACTTTATCCTTGACACTGGGGACGAGCTACCTTTGTTCTTGAAATAGCCTTAACACTTGGTGACCATTAAAGTACACTGAATTAATTGTTAGTTTTCTGGATCCGGGTTTGGACAATATGTGTTGCTCAACATGGTACACTGTAAAGCTGGAAGTGGCCTTGGAAGGTATTTATGTGGTTGGCAGCAATATGTGTATGGGGTGGGGCATTTGTACACTTCACTGGTGCTGAGTGGTTGAGAGGATGTTCTTGTAATGAGAACATTAGCTGAATCTTTTCACTTGTATGTCCAATTTTATACATTATGCTCCTTAATAATCTGACCATGTCTATCTGGATGACTGCAGATTTTCTTTTGTTACCATGACAATAAACATGTATTTATGAATAATTAGCAAATGTGTATGCATATTGATGTATGGGTGATTGTGTGTGCATATGCTTCTTTCCCGTGTATTTTTTAAAATATTGATATTATATATTTATGCTTCATTCATAAATTAATACATGTATCAGCTTAATGCGATGAAAAACACACGTCCTGGGTAAGGCAACATGACAGTTCCTTTAGCAAATGAAGTATTTTGTAGTGAGTATAATAACAGGAGACTCTGTGGTCGCAAAAAGCATTTCACTGCATTTTCATACTGTATGACTGTGTATGTGACAAATAAACTTTGAATTTGATTTTGATTTGATTTGAGTAGAAAGCTACTTTACCTGATAAAGTAAGTTCTAGAATAACTTGCACTCTTCTCATTTAACTAGATTATGATCATTTCATACTGCATCCATCATATTAATGTGGCCTATGTGGTTTTATTTATTCCATTCTTGCTTAAGTGCCTGATGCAAGTCTGGTTGTTATACAAAGCTACCTCCACAGTATGACTAATATGGGTCAATACAAGTATACAATGAACAAGAGTGAGGAATTTTTTTAATGGTATACAGGCTCATAGAAATTCATTCGGTATTCATCTTTATTTTTCATAGGTTTAATGCTACAGCAACATGATATTGTTTGGCATAAAAATTTGTTTACAGTTTAAAAGAAAGCGAATTGATCATACTGTATATTTAAGCAATATCACATGAAAGGAAGTGCCATACTGCTGAATATAGCATGTGATGTATTGTTATGTGATCTATGCCGAAGGCATCACAGCCATATCCAGCAACACAGCACGACCTTTACTATTATATTGAATTTCTTTTTACAACGATTCTGCAAACACTGTTAATTATCAACAGATTATGATTTTTTTTTTTTTATTTAAGCAGTTATTTTGCTCTGCCAACACTGGCAGAGCTGCTGAGCAACAGTTAATGTAATTAACAGGTTCTTACTGGAACTAAGCGAGGAGAGAAGAAAACATGCAGGTATTGGACAATACTATAAATAAGTTTCTCTTCATGTTTCCATTTATCCCTTTTTAGAATATCAGCTCCTTTAACTTCCAGGTTCCATGGTTGAATCCCAAATGGTGTTACATGGAAAGCTAGTGCGCTAGGTTGTACGATCCATCCATACATCCTTGAACAGGCTTTGGAGAGTGATTTGGATTTCAGCCTTGAACAGGCTTTGTGTTAGGAATTACTTATCTTTATTTTTTTAAGATGACATAACATTATCAGATGTGTTTTCTGCTGAAAGTGCTTCTGGTTTTAAATGTGTTTTTTGGAAGGCAGTAGCTCTCTCCTCAGTATGGTGGACCGTACAGACCTACATTCACCTGTGCTGCAACAGATAGTTAGTGTAATACACAATAATAGAACACCTGGGATGTGGAGTAATACATAGTGGTGTTATTGTCCATTATCACCACTCGTGGAATGCCTCTTGTTCAATATGATTGTTTGGTCTGAAGTAAATGTTGCATACTATACAAATTATTTAACCACAACAGAGTGAACGTCCTGAATTTTCCCTGTTTTAAAGTATTTATGATTTGTGTTACAGTTAGTACATAATATTAAAATATTTTGTAAGTAGTTATTTCATGGTTCACTTCATTGCTCAGTAAAGTATCCTTTACTCTTATTCAAATCCTATATGATGTCTGGGTACTTTGGTATACAGCACTATCCATCATTTGTCATTTTAATATGGCATAAATATTACAACACATTTTTTGATGTAACTGCAAAAATCTGCAATTTATTTGTTTAAGATGACCATCATTTTATTCGTGGATAATATGAGCTCATAAATGGAAGAAATTAATAACAGTATTTCAAAATGTAAATTGACAAACAAATTGAAAATGAAACAATGTCACTTAAGGAGTTATTACTAGGCATGAAGGCAAGAAGAAGTTTCACAACTCTACTTCTGGAGCATTGCTATTTTTAAAAAGTACACCAGATTTTCTTTTTCTCAAATAATACAGAAGTCCGATCAAAGCACATATAGTCAGCATGATAAACAGTGTAAGAGCAATATACCCTCCTGTAGTCGCAAAAGCTGCATGAGTTAATGTGTAATTTACAGATGCAGTAACAAACGCGGCAGCTAATGGAGTAGGTTTTATAATAGGAAGACATTTAGATTTGTTTACCAACATGAACCCTTCATAGCAAGAGCACTTGTAATGTCCAATCATGTTCCTGCATTTTTGCTCACAGTTGTTGTGATTTGACTTGCACTCGTCTATATCTGCACATTGTTTTTCGTCATTGATGAAGCCATAAGGACAGTCACACGTTTGGCACTGCCGTAAGCATGGGGCAGAATCACAGTAGTACTCACAACGTTTAGGTTCTTTCCGGCTTGGCCTAAACTTCGGATTGCAGAAACACATATGGCCTCCAGGAACATTTTTACACTTATGTTCACATGGATCAAGTCTACAACCTTCCTTATTCAGAATTTGCACTTCGACTGTCCTCTCCTCCCAGCAGGTTTCCCACTGAATCCCGGCACACAAAAAGCCGTCAGCCTGTTCCACACACGAGCGCTCAGTTAAGTTCCCGTTGCTAGAAACTAACATGCACCGAGAGGAACACCCCATATCTTCCCCTCCTCTGTTCAGAGTCACATTATTACTTCGAGATTTTCTGTTGCTGCCCAAACAATCACCTTCTTCACCAATCCAGAAGTTTCCTGCTTTGTTGAAAAGAAAACTGTCCATATCTATACTCGATGACATTAATAATTTACCTCCATTTTCCATGCAGATCTTCTGGGCAGTTCTAAAGTTGGCTTGCATGTTATAAATACTTGTGCAAGTTCTTAAATCTTCTTTGCACGCACAGCGTAGTGTATGTCCAACTTGGAAGGAGACTAAAATGATGAATAAGATGAGTAATCTGTAGGAATCCATTCTCCAGGTCACTGTTTACTCTATAGGATCTGATTTCATGTGTGAGCCAAAATGCTGGGATGCAAAACCTTATGCACTCTAGTGCCTAAAGGAATGTTTGAAACAGGAAGGAAACCCCTCCTAGATGTTTTTTTTTTTTTGTATTTTCTGCCTCAGCCTTTCCTTAGTGGAAAACAGTCACTCTTCATTAGCCACTGCAAAGGCATTCAGATTGTAGATTACAAACACAAAGGTTTACATAGGTTTTCCATTTAACCAAAAATATAGCTTATTGGCCCAATATGTTTGGGGAAGTAAATGTATAAGTATAGAATTACATTATAACTTAACTTATCCAATGAACATGTCTGCTGAATTTAACTTGTAAAAATGACTTTATTTCCTATATAACACTACACTTTGTGGTCACTATACCTGTTACATTAATTGTTTAAATATCCAACCAATTCATGGGGAACTGTGGACCCCTGACTAGGAGGCAAAGGGCAAATCTGGATCTGCTCCCTGTGCTCCCCTCTGCAGTACTGTGGACAGAGTCTGTTGAATCACTTTATCCTTAGTCACTGATGTTTTATGTGAACATTGCGTGAGGTTTTGGCTAGTGTTTCATGACATGACCCATTGGTATTGGGATAACTTCATAAATAAGCATACCTACAATGATCAGCCATAACATTAACACCACACATCATTAAGATATTGACACTGATTATCAATTATATACCAGTAAACTGGTAACAGGATCATGGCACACATGCCCTCAGGGATCTCGGGCTAGCAAGTTCTGTCCAATCTCACAGAAACGCCAATGCAGCAAAAAAAAATTAAATAAATAAAAATACAGGACTGCAGACCTGGTCCTCCAAACTCCTCAGATCGCAATCTGATTGAGCATCCATGGGATGTTCCGCTCAACCTTATGATCCATGTCACCAACCCACAACCCACAGCACCCAAAGGATCCGTGGCCAACATCCTGGTGCCAGACACCACAACAACCCCCCAGAAGGCTTGTGGAATCATGTAAGAGGAACTCAAACCAAAAGTGCTTTAAATGTTAATGGTTTTAATATTATGGCTGTTTGGTATATTTAGGCATACATTATATGTTTTTTTGTGAGGGGAAATATGTATTTGTAAATATTTAATATATATGTAGGCATAGACATGTGTGTGTTTTTCAAGTATTTGTTTTTATACTCCTGTTAAATGATGCTTCAATCATGCATAAGAAAATAAATATTTGTATAATATGCAACTTTCATAAAAGAAATTATCTGTAAATTCACATCAGTGGTCTTTGCTGTAAAGGGAAGATATCTAAATACAAATCAGTCTACAGGGCATGTCTTTGGACTTTGGGAAATGGTCCCTACATTACAGGAATTAAACAAGCCAAAACAAACAACAACAACAACAACAACAAAAATATGTACCAAGGATATCTGTAGATCTTTGTTTGTTTTACAGTACAATTCTATGGCTGCTAAAAAGTCTTTGGTTTTAAAAGGTTTAAGAATGTCTGCTATAATAAATTATTTGCAGCAAATTTTGCCACCAAGCCAACAAGCGAGCTAAAATTTGGTTATTTTATGTAGGAAAAAAGTGACATTTAATCAAAGTAAAAGCAAGAGGTGGCTTGATAAGTTTTAAAACACCATTTTGACTGTCCACACTGATTAGAGTTCACCCTAAAGTACTTTTACTCAGGTAATTCCATCTTGTCTCTTGGCTTAAACAAATTGAATATACTATGAGCTAACAAACATTCCACTGAAGGGTTAGTTTAATTTTGCTTGTCCAGTTGCCAAAAGGATGCTGCACATGTGGTTTTTAAAGAGCCCTTTGGTTTTGTTTCCAGTGGATTCACAAATGACTCAGTACTATATACCTAGATAACTTTATATGACTTGTATAGGATATAAATAAATTATTTTTCAGCCTTTAGTCAATCTGTTCTGGACAAAATAATATATGGACATATATATGAATTTTCAGTATATATATATAATATATTGATATATAGATTTTAAATATGTGCCATATATGGTGCATATACAAAATTTGTCTTTTTATATATCGGATACAAAAGTATCTATATGTATGTATATATAATAGCAAATATTATTCATTTGTGATATATTATTATTGTTGTTTATAATTATTGTTATTGTTATTTTATATACAATATTGTCATAGAATATTTGCCAATATGAAAGAAATACATGTTGTTTATCTTTAGTTATGTGTATGAGATAAATATAAAATTTTACCTTTGGGTGCATATATCACTATATATCCAGATTGGTAATATATGATTTTAACATATGACTATACTGTACATGCAACATATATCAAACATATATACTTTCCCTGAGATATGGACCTATATGTACAAGTTTATGTGTAAGTTTTTAATACAAATATTTGATAAAAAAGAAATTCTTCAATTTACACAGTTGGTTACACATTACACAGTAAAATAAGTGATAGTTTGAAATCAGTGATAGACCCAAATTGGATACATTTCCTGTGGCTCAAAAACTACTACTGAAAGTAGCAGTGGTTAAATTAATGTTTGATTACCAAAGGAAGTCTTTTGCCATCAGCTGAAATCTACACAATTTCACAAGATCCAAAATATTTAATGTAATGTGTAATAATCACAAAATACACATTATTTTTGCATAGTTAGTCTTATGCTAACTTAAATAATAATACTCTTTTTATTTTTAACAACATTAACTAATATTAACATAGTTATAATAATCTGACACAACATACATGTTGAAAATACATGTTGGTTTAGTTATTCCATTCTTACTTAAATGCCTGATGTAAGTTTGGATTTCATAGAAAGTCACTATGACAGTATGACTAATTAAATCTTGACACAGACAAGAATATGGTGAAAATAATAAAATCTTATAATGTACAATGAAAGTCACATAGAGATGCATATAGTGTTTATCTGTTATTGTGTACAGTTATACTAATAAAAAGCATTATTGTTTGGCATAGAAAATGG
Organism: Clarias platycephalus; assembly: GCA_030068275.1. Classification (NCBI taxonomy): domain Eukaryota; kingdom Metazoa; phylum Chordata; class Actinopteri; order Siluriformes; family Clariidae; genus Clarias; species Clarias platycephalus. Next base: position 15,601,547 of record JAQQZT010000005.1, on the reverse strand, counting down.
AATCCTCCTGCATTTTCTCTATTTTTATACACAAGTACTTTGATAATCCAATGTTAAGTATACACAATACAAGATACTTAGTTAAATCATGGGTCACTTTAGGTCACTTCAGGTTAATTTCTCAGTAAAGTACGTTCTACTGTTACAGTACTCAAATATGACATCTTAAGACATTAGTATACAAAAACATATTAAAACACATTAAATGCATTACAATGATGGGAGATAACCAAAGAAAGAAATGAATATCATTACTTAAATTGATTGAAAATAAAATAATGCCACCCAGGAAGTTATTACTAGCCATGAAGACAAGTTTCACAGCTGTAATTGTACCTCTTGAACTGTGACAGTATCTGGATCATCACTATCTTTTAAAAGTGTATCAGATTTGCTTTTTCTCAAATAATACATAAGTCCAATCAGAACACAAATGGTCAGAATTATAAACAGTGTAAGACCAATATATTCTGCCGGAGTCGCAAAAGCTGCATGACTTATTGTGTAATTTACAGGTGGTGTAACAAGCCCCGCAGCTAATGGAGTAGGTTTTATAAGGGGAAGACATTTAAATTTGTCTACCAACATGAACCCTTCATTGCAAGAGCACTTGTAACTTCCATTAGTGTTCCTGCATTTTTGCTCACAGTCGTGATTCGACTGGCACTCGTTTATATCAGTGCACTTTGTCTCATCTTTAACGAAGCCATCAGGACAATTACACCTGGAGCAATCTTCTGAGCAAAGCATTGGGCATGAGGAAGAGTCACAGTAGTACTCACAATGTTCAGGATTTTTCCTGCTTGGTCTGTACTTTTTAAAACAGGAACACTTGTGGCCTCCAGGAACCTCTTCGCAGGTGTGTTCACATGGAGCCTGTCCGCAATCCTGCTTATTCAGAATTTGCACTTCGGATGGGCTATCCTCCCAGCAGGTTTCCCACTGAATGCCATCACACAAAAAGCCATCAGCCTGTTCCTCACATGAGCGCTCAGTTAACTTCCCGTTGCTAGAAACTGATATGCACCGAGAGGAACACGTCACATCTTCCCCTCCTCTGTTCAGAGTCACAATACTACTTCGAAATTTTTTGCTGCTGCTTAAACAATCACCTTCTTCACCAATCCAGAAGTTTCCTGTTTTGTTGAAAAGCAAACTGTTCTCAAATACACTCAAAGACATTGGTAATTTACCTCCATTATCCATACAGATCTTCTGGGCAGTTTTAAAGTCAGCTTTCATCCTATGAACACTTGTGCAAGTTCTTAAATCTCCCTTGCATGCACAGCGTAGCGTGTGTCCCACATGGAAGAAGCTGATTAAAATGATGAATGAGATAGGTGATCTGAAGGAATCCATTTTCCAGCAAATTGTTTACTGTGTAGAGGCTGATCTCATGTGTGAGTGAAAATTCTGAGGTCCAAACTTTAGGCACCTTAATAAATAATGAATGAAGAAGGAAACCACTCCTTGACGTGTCACTTCTGGCTCAACCTTTCATCAGTGAAATTCACTTATAAGACCAACACCCACTCATAGGTGACTGCCTTGTTTCATGGAAAAAAAAATGGAAATGGAAATCTAAGAATTTTGGGCAAACAAAGAAAAAAGTAAAAGTGCTAAGAGCGTGTGATTAATGTACAGAACCATTCATTTTAAAATACTTTTCAAAGACTGGGAGAAGAAAAGGAGAAATATCTAGTGGAATATGCCCATACATAAGATATATGTACATATTATGTTAACATTATGTCCTATACTGATGAAAATAAATGTTTTTTCAAGTGCAAAAAATATTTGGGCTACTTTCAGGACATTTGTGTGCTTTTTGGGATATTGATAGGATGGAAATTTTTCTAAAACTTTGCAACACAGGTTAATTATATTTTAAAACCACTATTGTTTAAAACTCATAGGTACCTTTAGTTTTTTTTACAAGTAACAAGACAGTTTCAGCCAGTTTTCAGTTTGTTAGTGATAGCTACTGTAACACTTCTAATACATATGCTGTGTTTATATAGTTGGTTTAGTTATTGACAAATATTTATAATGATGAGAGAGGCTATGAAAAATTTACAGGAGATATAGTGGAACAGCCACTATGTAAGAAATACAATATGGCCCACAAATAACTAATATAACTATAATGCCAACTTCAATATCCTTTAATATGCAAATGACACTATTTAAAACTAGTCTCGCTAATTATTTAAAATAATATCACATGTAAAAATGTTTCCACTAAATTCCTACCAGACAAAAAAAAAAAAAAAAGAAACCAGACCATTTATAGCTGAGGCTCAGATTGTTTTTATTATCATAATCCAATTATTATGCACATTGCTTTGAGCCATTACAGATTTTTGATTCCTGAACATAGATCACCCACTCAACCGAAACCAGTTACAATGTGCTCAAACATAGACTTAATTCATTTCATATATTGTAAACAATCTTAGTTTCATCAGAACTGCAATTAAATCTTAATTTCATGTTAAGGAGCTTCCTTAAAGAAAATCCTTGATATGACTTTATTCACTATTGTTATTAACTATAATTTAAAATCATAAAATTATTGAAATCAGCCAATTAAGCTTTTTGTTATAATTAAATAACAGTTTCAAATAGTCCAATCAATTAAAAAGTTAAACTTACAGAATTTGTTCATTTTATGGAATCCTGAAAGGGACTTCATAAAAACATGTAACGAATTATTTTCACACATTAACTGTAGAACCTTTAAGATCAAATCACTTTTAAAGATTTTGGTTCATTATTTAAAAAAAAAAAAAAAAATATTGTCTGCAGAAGTAATCTGCACATATAGAACATCATTAAAATGACTGTCGACCATTACACATTTTGAGAACCATAGCTATATTTAATGCTTATTTATTAGCAATCATTGTTTATTTCATTATACTCATATGCTATATTAAAGTTGTGTTGTGGGGGCTGTTTAATAACATGGCATTACGCTATAACAGGTTATTAAAGGGTTATTGATCAATGTTGAGTTGATGTGTATTTCAGTTCTGTGAGACAGAAACAATGTATTGTATCAGAGTGTTATAGATTTTGGTGAGGCGGGGAATGAAAACACAAAGCAGAAGTAAGTGTGTGCAGTCTAAAAAAATCAAAACAATAGCAATTTTTTTTTCTGGTCTAATATAGCCCATTATAATAAACGAGGCGCTGTCATTCTGTTGCGCTGCGTTTTTAACGGAGGTGTGTATCCAGAAGACACCCAGCAGTAACTGTCCGGAACGACGCTTTTCTTCTTGGCGACTTTGCGCGAGCGATTCCAGCGGTGCACTGCGATAACCGCGGTGAGTGTAATAAGCAGGAGAAGCGGGATTACAGCGCTCAACGCGTACACCGGCACCCAAGAACCGAGAATGGGACCATCTTTGCGCACGCCTTGGTGGCTTGTCTCGGTGCTTAAACGTGGCTCAATTGTGGTTATTATTTGCTGATCCAGTTCATTAGTCAATATTATTTCGAAATCATGGAAAGTTGTTGTGCGCTTTTCGTCTGGAACACAGCTGATGCCGTTTTCAGCCAAGCGGAAGTCCGGGCCACAAGAACATGCGTAGCTGCCGTCCGTATTTCTGCATATACCTTCGCAAGGCCGATTCAGACATTCGTCGATATCTGCACATTGCTCTTCATACTTTCTATAACCAGGGGAGCAGTCACAAGAGAACGAGCCCTCGGAATTGAGACATGTGGCGTGATGCGGGCAGACCGACTTGGCGCATTCGTCTGTGTCCTCGCACACGCCATTAACATCCTTAAAGCCTCTTCTGCATTCACACTCATAGTACCCTGGTTTGTTGTGACATATATGACCTTTGCAAATGTCTCTGGTACATTCGTCAACATCTTGGCAGCTGACGTTGTTTTTGGAAAGCTCAAACCCGTCTTTACACGTGCACGCAATGCCAGTCGGTTTTACGGCGCAGTTGTGTTCGCATGGAGAATTGCGGCAAGCGTCTTCAGGCAAACATGTGACTTGATCGTCTCCGAGGTAGTAGCTCTTCTCACAGCCACAACGCACTCCGGTATCACGATCATTAAAACACAGCTGATCACATCCTCCGTTTCGATATGTGCAACTCCGCTGATCTGAGGCGCAAAACGGTCCGGGCTTTTCCCAAACAAACTGCTTGGGGCTTTCCGTACACACCGTAAAAGTGTTCAGATGACTATAATAAGTGCAGTTTATCTCAGCATATGTTGCATGAGGTAACATAGTCAAATCCTTACCTGGTTTAAGGGGCACATTTAAGAATAGATGTGTGTAAGTAATCTCTCCCGGTCCCGCAAGTAACAGGGGTTTGCACATGCCCTTAAAATTATACACACACATATAAAGCGCGCGCTCTTTACACGATCCATCGATCCATTTAAGTTCCTCGGTTGAAGTAGAGATCGAAACGCAGCGCTCCTCCGTGCACGTGCTTGTCGGTTCCTTTCCCCAGTTGGTGTAGGAGGAATCCGGGTTGCCAGAGATCCAGCTGAAGCCATACAGCCGCTGGTCACTGAGCACACAACTCCCTTTAGAAAGCTTCAGTCCTATCCAGACTTTTTCTCGCACCGAAAGTTTCCCAGCTAACTTAAGAACTGACTTCACAGCATCCAAATCAGTCTCGTTTCTTACTGTAATCAAGAGGCCACCGTTTCTGTTACAGTTTTCTTTGGCTGTCTCAAACGTTTCCTTTCCTGCGTGGAGAATGAAGCACGCGTTGGCTGTGCACTTGTTGGTGGCACATGCCGCCCTTTCAGCAGCCAGCAGAGCGAAGAGCACCGCGATCACAGCGCAGAGCATTTTCTCAACGCATAGATATCCAGATCATGTCCCAAGCCAGGTGCTGCTTGTAGGCCTCTAACGTGCCTTGGGAAAGCTCAGGCGTGAAATGCCTTACTCAGCCAGTCTCATCCTGTTTAGAGAATAATCCTCAGCGGAAATAATATTTAGCAGCACATTTCTTTTGTCTTTTCTTAGGGAACTTCCTGCCTGGAAGTCTAAAACAATTGCTCCAGTGACCATGATTTGTTTTGACTCATTCTCCAGATTGTCTTTGCTGAAAACAAGCTCTCCCCAAAATAGTGACACTTGGTTACTTAAAGTTTGTCTAGCTGTGTGGAACTCAAATCCTGGGAAAATTAGACATTCTAATCGTACACTGTATTTGCACACCTGGTTTGAAACTGCATTATGTCAAAATGTTCTACCTGTATGTGCACAGTTAGCCAAAAAATTGTCCTAATGAAAAATCTAGCTTTCCTAACAGCTTGGGTGCTAATTGAATAAACGAATGACTTAATTAATTAACATTGTTTGTCCAAGTATATTATTAAGCTATGCCTTTCTTTCTTGTGATTCAACCAGAAAACTGGGACAGTAAAAATACCATTGCAAGAGGTTGAGGGAGGCTTGGAGCCTATACCAGGGAACTCAGCATGGGGTAGCAACCCATTTCAGGGCACAAACACACACATTACTGTAAATGCCTACATCAGCCTACATTGTAAGACTTTGGACTGTAAAAGGAAACCCATGTTCCCTAAAGGAAACTCACCATGCATGGGGACAACATGCAAATTCTGACCAGAGGCAAAATTCTTCTTTATTTTTATTTTTCAGATCATATGTCTGAAGTGATATCCATAAAAAGTCTTTTTTTTTTTTTAATTGCATTGAATTATGGAAGCAATGTGTAGTATTATGTTTCCTCTAAAGATGTCATTAGTCGCACCATCGTTCATGCTATCATGTCGCCATCAGAAGATAGACATATATTTTTCATGTTGAAGTGTGTATACCTTTTGGACCCTTTTGGACCCCCTCTGTACGCGCGCGCGCACACACACACACACACACACACACACACAAATACTGCCTATTTGCTGCATATGTATCTGACTAGGGACCACATCCTGTGTTTGTGAAGTGAGATAGGCCTACCCTAGTATTTCAATAGCAGGAAATGACCTGTGCATTAAAGGCATAGACTTCATTATAACACAACTTCCTCACAATTTTGTTCTATAAAATACCGCGTCACTTTTCATGGTATCTAAATGTAAAATAATAATAATAAAAAACAGAAAAACAACAACTACTGTCTTTTAAATGTAAATATTTTGTATGGAGTGGTGTTTTATGTAACTGATTGATGTTAATAGGAATATTTGACCAGTTTCTCATCCAATGTTTGAATGTTATTTGTGCACTTATTAATAAGAACCTTAATAGTACAAATAGTCATCGGGTCTGTGGTGCATGCAGTGCCGATCCCAAGCTCAGAAAAAATGTGAGGGTTGTTTCAGGAATGACATCCAGCGTTAAACCTGTGCGAAAGTTGTGTGCAGATCAGATAGTCTGCTGTGGCGACCCCTTGCCGGGAACATCCAAAAGAAAGTTTAATAGTATAAATAGTCATTATTGCTCATTCATTTCTGGCAAACATCTTTACTGGGAAGATTCGTTATTGTTAAATTAAACAAACACTCGCAGTATTCAAAAGCAACTTTATTTTAAGCAAACTTATCCACCCTTTCTGATTCACTCACCTTTCCTTGGGAAGCCACTCTTTTTCCATGTGCTTCACATAATATGGCGGGAAATTAAACATGCTTCTTAACATCTGTTTATCTGAGATTACTTTGATGGCTTAAATTCTTAAAACTGTTCTCCATAAACTATGAATGTTATAAAGATTTGTTGTCCTTCATCAGTATGAACTACATGATCCAATCTGTGAAACTGTATCTATATCTAGAGTAATTTTTTGTGATTCACTGTTTTCTACTTATTATTTTACATAGAAAGGTAACTGACTGATCAAGTGTTGATTAATTAAATCTGAGAGTAGCTCTGACTGTAAAGTGAATCAACGGTTTGATCAACTACTAGGTAACAACTAATTAAGGGGAATTGTGTAGAGGATGCTCCATTAGAATCCAAGACTAACAATGAACAGATAAAAAACTTCACATGATTTTGTGAAGTTGTTTGAGAAGTTTGTTAAAAATGTACAGAAGAATCAGTACTAAGTATAGAGAATTTTTTTAAACATGACAGTATAAGGAAAGAGAGACTGGTAAAACAATGAGCTGCTATAACCTCTGATTGGAGGAATTCAACTGTGCACTGCAAAAAGTTAAAATATAGCCTGTGAAAATATTTTTAATTAATCTACGGTTATAAGATTACAAAACATCTAATCTAAGATTATTAAGCCTATTCCGAGGTGCATTTTCCGAATTTTTAAGTATACATTCTTGTTCTATTAGAAGATAATTTAGCTAGTTGTAAACATTTACAACCATTCCTTAGACCATTCCTTGTTACTGAAACAAAATTGTTCCAATCTAGCTTAATATGATATCAGTCATCCCTAATTATAATTATCTTTCTTATCTTATCTTTCCAGGACACCCTGGATGGGGTGCCAATCCATCACAGAGCACATACACTCATTGACACACTACAGGCAATTTGGGAATGCCAATTAACCTAAACTGCATGTATTTGGACAGTGGGAGGAAAGTGGAGTACCCAGAGGATACCCATCAAGCACAGGGACAACATGTAAACTCCATTTATGCAGACTCTAACCCGGACCCCAAAGGTGCAAGGCCACAGTGTTAACCACTAAGCTACTGTACCATGTCGCCCAGCTTGAATTAATATAAAGGAAAGTGGTGTTTTTCAGCCATCTAGTGGCAATGCACAAACTCTGCATATTGGGACATTTTAAAAAATCTACTGAGCAGTTATAGAATAAGATATAACAGGCATTGATTTTAAATATTTTGCATTTTAGATATTTTATTATGTATATAAGTATTTGTACCTAGGTAGGCCTATCTCTTCTCATATTCTTCTGACCTGCATGAGTCAGATACTGGATGATATATAGACACAGTTAAAATATAATATAGCACAAACATGAACAAATATGTATTTGAACTTCATTAAACTGCAACTGAAACCATGTGCTCTAATAAGATAAGACCATATGCAGTGTTTTTAGCCACACACATCAATGGCATAGTTAAAATAGTAGCCTTATTGCCAAAAGTCCGATACTGCCATAACATCATGTTCATGTTAAAACTTGTGTAGAGTAATACTACCACTAGCATCATAACAAATGCTATGTACAGTACATTAATATTTAATTTCTTGTTTTAATATTTACAGGTTTATTATGTATACTATTCTTCAGTACAGATTAGTTGAGTAAAACACAGTTTCAGTTGATTGATAGGGTAGATAGAGTACTTTATTAATTTTAAAGATAAAATGTATAATTTTAGAAGCCAATTCACATATTATACAGAAAGTAAGCAACAAGCTAGATGTGTAGTAAGGAAAAGGTGAAGTGTATATTATACAAGCTGTTTGGCCCCAAGGCATTTCCTAGAAATTTCCATTCTTTTCATTTGCATGGATTAAGTTGTGTAATAGACAGTGGACTGACAAAATTTGACACGTTTACTCATGTTGATTCCTTTAGTGGAAAGGGTCCTGTGGAATTACTAAAATACTGTATACGTGTGTGATTTTACGTAGAAAAAAAGGGTAATTCACACACACACACACACACACACACACACAAACAAACAAACAAAACATTTAAAATAAAGTTTTCACTATCAACAAGATATAAATAGTATACTTTAGTACAGTATAGTACTGCATGCCATGTGTTTTATTTATTATAACCACATAAAATTCTCAATTCTGATTTATCACAAGTTGATAATTATTTAAATCTACTGAAAGTAGCTTGGCTGTAAAATGAATCATAGGCTTACAGTATAATAATGCTCTTGTTTCTACAGTAACAACTACTTAAAAAGAATTGTATAAAGGATGCTCCATAAGAATCCAAGACTAACAATGAACAGATTAAAAGAAAGAAAGAAAAGAAAGAAAGAAAGAAAGAAAGAAAGAAATCTGATGCAATGAGACATTTGTTCAAAATTTACAGAGAAAGCCCCTGGGGTCAGTACTTTATGACAGTCAAGACTTTTAAGTACTTTTAAGTTTTGCATTCCATTTTGGTAATGGTAGTGCCTTTAAAAAAAAAAACTTGACAGTTCAAGAAAAAAAAAAATAAAGATTAGCAAAAGAATGAGCTGCTGTAACCTCTGCAATAGGAGGAATTAACTAATATATTATATGTAATGTGTAATTAACTAACATATTACACTAATATGTAAACATTTAAAAGTGTCGTACCGTTCTAAATTCAAAATTATGACTGCTGACAAACGACTGTTTTTATATTGTATTTTATAATATTTTTATATATTATACTTTTAATATATTGTCCAAGCTGTTTGGCCCTGAGGCATTTCTTCAGTAATATGAAAAAAAAATTAAGTGGTGTGTGAGATAGTGGAATAAAAAATGTTTACTCTTGTTGATTTCTTTCCTGGAAAGCTTCCTTTGGTATTAAAACTGTAGTATGTTATGTAACGAAGAAAAAAAGGTAATCCACACACACACACACAAAAAAAATCTATAATATTTAATGATCTTTTTTAATATGTACAGGTTCATTATGTATACTATTCTGCAGTACAGATTAGTGCACAGTTGGGTACACAAGTTGAACACAGCAGCATCTATCTATCTATCTATCTATCTATCTATCTATCTATCTATCTATCTATCTATCTATCGATCTATCGATCTATCTATCGATCTGTCTATCTATTGATCTATCAATTGATTGTCCCTGGAGTCAGTACAAACTGCCACAAAGTAATGACACCAGGGACTTCCTCTGTAGATAAAGTACTTTATTAATCTTAAAGGTAAAATGTATCATTACAGAAGCCAGTTCACATATTATGCCAGCATATCGTGCACGCTGTTTGGCCCTGATGCATTTCTTCAGAAATATCAAGAGGAATTTCCCATTCTTTGCATTTGTATGGATAAAGCTGTGTATAAGATAGTGGTCTGAAAAATTTTACATGTCTACTCTTGTCGATTAAAGACGGTAAAGCTTAATCTGGGATTAAAACTGTACTTTGTCCAAGGTAAATATACAGATAGGTGGAGTTCTGAACCCAACCCCTGAACACCTGAGGCAAAAAAAAAAAAGGTATTAGAGGCACCAACAAGAAGCAAAGCTACTGTTCCTTCATTTGAGATCTCACTACCATCTAACATTAAGGTAAAGTGTAATCTGTAACTTAGTTTTTTAAACTGCATAAACGTATACCACAGTAAAACTCTTGCTATATTTTATATGTTGCAGTATTAGAGCACAAAACCAACTCTTACTTATAAATAATATTGCTGCATGTTAGCCATTAGCATATAAATATATAACAAATTGTGTTGCTCACAGTTATGCTATGATACTCTAATGAAAGATCCATTTGTATTTTTTTTATTACCAGGTGTAGGACTGATGTATATAGGATTTTTATACATATTTTGTATATATGGTTTTTCTAAACCATTTTAAGTTTTGGCTATTGCACATTGAGATGCAGTAAAATGTGACTAGTATTATTTGACTATACTTGACTATTTAATTGCTATGCGTTTTAATTTCTTGAATTGTTTTTGGCATAAAGCAGCAGCCGAAGAAACACATAGAAAACAAATGTTACTAGTACTAATTAAACAAAGAATTTCCCCCTCTGAATGTTGTTATTAGTTTAAAGGTTCTAAGACTGAATGATTATGACTATAAGGTGCCTTTCAGACTCCATAATTTTAAGCTCTAGCACTTTTCATTGATCAACTGCATTTGGACAACGTATGAGCAAATCGCAAAATATCACCCACCCTATCACTGTCACTGATTACATTATATTGTTTTGTACATTTTTATAATTACTATGTGATGAATGTATTTTCTCTGCTTTGAATTTGTTACTGATATGGTGGACTTATTTTGGGATTTGCTTGTTTGTCCACATGCAGTTGATCATGGAAAAGTGCTGGAGCTTGAAATTATGAAGTCTACAAGGCATACAATGCAATATTCTCAAAGGCATACAATGTGACCATTTTTGCCATCTGTCCATCTGTCTATACACCTGTCCGTGTAGCCTGATAAGAATAAGTGAATGAACGTTTGATTCAAAGATTTAAAGTTTAATCACCCTTTCTAATTAAATTATTATTTTCTTTTTTCCCCTAAATTTTAGAATAATACTGGAGATTTTAAAAGTATGATATAACACATATGGTTTTAAGTAATTAAATACTGTAAAAACAACAACACCCTATTATTTTAAAACTCAATGGTCAGCTGTTCTGGAATAGCTCTTGTAAGAACAGTATTGCCATGTGCATTTGCAAAATCCACAAAGCACCATGATGAAACTGGCTCTCATGAAGATCATCCCAGGAAAGCAAGACCAAAACTTACCTCTCCTGCAGAGGAGAAGTTCATTTAGAGTTACCAGCCGTCAGTTAATAGCACTTTGGATTAGAACCTTTTAGGAAGCCTTTACAGAGCATAAGTTGCAGACACATCTCTATATCAACTGTTTAAAGGAGATTCTTGCATATTCTTTTATATTAGTTTTTTATATTATTTTTATATTTTTATAGTATTTTACAATGTAGAAAGAAAACAAATTAGGAAAAAAAGAAAAAAATTTGGAAAGACAATGGAATTACAAGGTGTGTCCAAACTTTTAACTGGCAGTGTATGTGGATTAATAACTGTTAGTAGCACATGCATAAATTAGATTTAGGAACTGATCCAAACAGACAGGGCCACAAGGTAAAATGTCTGAAATAATACAATAGCTTTCTTCTGGCTTGAAGTATATTTCAGGCTATAAATAGCTTGAAATAAGTATAGTAGTAAGAAAGACTTGTAATGGAGCCATTCTTGTTTAAATCACTGGCATTGAGCTCTGTTGTACTTGTTTTCATTTTGTGTCTTCTCCTGCCTTCCACAGTCAAATGTTCTGCACAAATGCTTGTGCTGAATGATACTGAACATTATGGCTGTTACCTTAAAAAAACTTTGCATGTTCATACCTATCCAGACTGTTTGCCAGTAATAGCATTTCTTCAATGTGCATGGTTATCTGGATGTTGAGTAATGTCAATTTAAATGTCAAATGTCAGTTACTCCAACTATTGCCATTTACACTCTAAACTAAGACTAAATTCCATTGTCACTTTCATGCTGCTCTTTGCACACCCACTTAGGTTTTTGACCAATTAATACCGTTTGCACTGTTGTCACTTTGCCACATATAAAATTGCCCAATTGCACAATTAACCTTTTTTTTACTTTTGATTTTTGATTCATATACTATATATTATATATTAACTATATACTCCTTATATATCTTGCAGTGCTCCCTTATATATCTTGCAGTTAGATTTTCATTGCACTAGTAACTTCTGATCAATTCTCACATTACCGTGAACAGACTATATGTAAGATATACAATGTGCAATCTACAACCTGTTTTTGTGTTATTGTCTCTATGACTGCTGGATATCTGGAATTTCCTATCTATCTAGATCGATCTATCTATCTATCTATCTATCTATCTATCTATCTATCTATCTATCTATAAAATTATAAATATATTAATATAATTTATATAATTTTGTTTTTACAGAAAACATGTATTCTAAGATGTCTGCTCCTGGAGTGTGCCTAAATATCATTAAAGAGCGTCAGGAAAGTGATGGCTTGGGGACCCTTAGGAACCCAAAGAAGTTTCTGGGCCAGGACTATGAGTTGCTGCGACAGTATTATCTTATCAGGGACAGAAGATATATTGATGACATGTTCCCCCCTGACAACAGTTCAATTGGAGATAACTTGCTAAATGCTGTAGACTTGGCAAAAGTTGAATGGATAAGGCCAACGGTACTTCTGCAAAAACAAATTCAACTGGGGTGGTTGTGAAAATTATACAACTGTGCTGAAATATGTTGTTCAAATTAAAATTATTTTAAAAAGCTACCCTGAATAAAACAAAATGTGCACTCATAAGACGTGTTGATATAGATTGATTGGAGACTGTAAGATTTTGTTTAGGCTACATGATATTTGATATTTCATTTTACCTGACATATTATTTCTGACAGCTCAGAGTTTCACAGCTCAAATATTATCTAACTATTAAAAACTGTTGGTCCTTTTTCAGAAACTAGTGCCAAATCCTTATCTAATTGTTGATGGTGTGTCCAGGTTTGACTTTGCCCAGGGATATTTGGGTAAGATTACAATAATGTACTAATTGAATGCATGTAATTTGTACCGTTATTTCCATTGTTGTGCAGGCATTTTAGGTATGTAATCATCATCTTTTTTTATCTTCTTAAATCATTTACATACATAAACAGTGACGGCCAGTCAATAAGGGGCACTGATTTTCAAATCATCCTTGGGGCCCAACACTGTGCGCCCCGAACCCTCCCACGTTTGTGCTTAGCAAATCAATATTGTTTTTAAATATTTGGGTTCATGTGATTGGACAATTCTCAACGAATCAGCAGATTGTTAGTTACAGTTTTTCTCAGTCGCTTTGGTGCTTTTCTCACATCACTATTAACATTTGCACAGCAGTTTATTTCTCAAAACAATTGGTACAAACTGCAAAACCTAGTGGATAACCTGCAAAAGCAGGTCACTTGCTGAAAATCGATAATCCATTCCTCAAAAGCAA
>JAQQZT010000005.1:15561706-15587755 GCA_030068275.1 Clarias platycephalus | reverse complement strand
CACACCTCCTCGTCAGTGAAAGCTGAAGTTCACCTGAGAGAAATTGTTCAATTTAGGAGACATTTCCAGGAAAAAATAATAAAGAAAGGTATAAAATTTGCTTGACAGAATTTGATAACTAATTTAACAATTTTGTATGTAATGACTCAAGCAATGAAATTAAGACTATTAGTTTTAGTATTAACGACTATTCAGCATCCAAAAGTATAGATCATTTTGACTGACATGACATAAGCAAATGATAATGTTATAAAACGGCAGAGAATTGTATGAAAGCAACTGATACAAGTCCAAGGGCATTTCCAATTTGTTCAGAGGAAGGAGAAATTGCTACTATGATGTGCACAAATGACTAAATGTTGACAGACTTTTCATTCTGATCTGAGAAAAGCACCAAAGCAACTGAGAAAAACTGTAATGTGTTGAATAGTGATTGACGTGGAAGCCAGCTAAATATGAGAGAAAATTCTGTAATTTCTTTACTAAAATACCCCTTCTCATGGCGATCGGACGAAGAAAGAAAAAAAGTTAAAGAGCCTGGAACAGATCGACCTGATCTTCTAATTAAGCTTACACTCTGTGTTTTTCCAGCACTTCTTATGGCTATTTATAGGCGATTATTAAAATATTAATTTTTATTGTTGTTTGTGCCCCCCAAAAAATTTTATTGCACCAGCTGCCACTGGATATAAACAAATCTTTCAAATAAAATGACATGCAATGACCCTTTAAAACCTTTTGCTCCTTAAGTAAACTGCTGGTTTCTAGCTGCGGTTGGTGCTCTAACATTTCAAAAGGACACCATTCAGAGGGTCTTTCCCACTGAACAGTCATTTCAAAAGGATTATGTAGGAATATTTCACTTTAGGGTAAGTATTTCATTAAAACTTATTTCACTTGACTTTTGCACTTTCCTTAAGTTTTATTAAGGTTTAAGGTATTTACATTTTTTTCACAGTTCTGGAGGTTTGGACAATGGGTTGATGTTGTAATTGATGACAAACTGCCAACCATTAATGGACAACTCATTTTTGTACGCCCCCAAAGTCCTACAACTCCGCAAAGTCCTGGAATTGTTGAGTTTTGGCCTGCTCTGTTGGAAAAGGCATATGCCAAGTAAGCCCCAGTCTAATAGTATTAAACTATATAGTCTAATAATTCCATAATTATAACTTGCCATAAATTATTCAAATATGCATTTGTTTCAGAGTGTGTGGGTCTTATGCAGACATGAAATTTGGCTGGGTATCTGAAGCCCTGAAGGACTTTACTGGCGGTGTGCACATGACATTAAAACTCCAAAATGAAAGCCCCCAAAATGTGTTTGACCTGATCTATCGAGCAGCCAAAGCCAACTCTCTGATGGGTTGTGGTACACCAGGAAAGGTAAACACACTGTTCACTATTGTTTCATGCACCTTTGTCTATGATAGCATTAGAAAGATGGTTCCATTACGATGCACATTGCATCATTGTGATAATGCCATAATAAACCATATATATTATATGGATGTGTGTATTCCATTCCATCTTTACAAGAGTCTTTTTTCAGGCACAGCGTAACTCCACGCAGAACAGTGGTCTAGTGGAGGGTCATGCCTACACTGTCACAGGGGTCACCATGGTATGTCATATTATTATTAATCTAATTTAAAGAAGCAGCTTAGAAGTTTTAGGCAATATTTTTGGGATTTGACATTTCAGTCACAAGAGAATTAATAAGTAACTCATGTTGGGTGAGGCAGCCTGTTGGCAAGTCTGTGTTCCAATTTAAGCCAAAGCTTAAGGAAGAGATCTGTTTTAAGTATGCAATGTTCAAATAATTCAGATTGATTACCCTGCAATTTTGTGAAGCATAATTTACTTTCCATGAGGCTTTCAAAATAGCTTAAAACCATTTTCAAACTGCACCTTTAAATCTTATGCACTGTTATACGGCTTACTTATAAAATATTTTTTATTAGAGATTTGTGTATGCTTGTTGCCTTTTGTAGTCTTTGAAACTCTTTTAATGACTGAGGTTTTGAAAGATAATCCCTGGGTGTGTTAACAGGTTACAAGCAGTGGCAAACAGGTTCAGCTGGTAAGGCTTTTTAACCCATGGGGACATACAGAATGGAACGGAAATTGGAGCGATGGGTAAGAACATATTATATTAAACACTGTGAAACCCCCATGCTGTATAAATATCTAAATGCTTAAAAATGTGCACACAACCACAACAGCACATTCTCACATAGTTAACAACACATTTAGACAAGAACAAATGGAAGTGACAGTCTCTATAACATTGTCTTGGAAATGTTTCATACTTTAAATAACAAAATATTCATAATATTTTTGGTATTCTGACTTTAATTTCAGCTTTACTATGCACTCAGATAAGATAAACTAAATAATACAAACACCACTTTTTTGTTCCTTGTCAGAGTGGCACAATCAGCTTGTCTGTTGCGTAATGTGTTAATGAGAATGTCATAAACTGTTAAAATATGTCAAACATACAGTATTATATCATTGTAGTGAAATAGGAAATCACTTGACTGACATAATTAAGTGTATTAAATGTAGGCTGTACATCTTTACCTGTACTAAGTACCCGTACCCGTGTTTCAGTAATGTGTTTTGTATCTGAATAAACTTATGTTCTGTTGGGCGAGTAACTGAAGCTGAGACTCTTCGTAGTTTTTTTTTTTCAGTTGCCAACAAACTTTTTAATTTGACAAACTATGAGTTCATAGTAATTACTACTACTCCAAACAAATAGACTTCCCAATATCATGTGTGTCTTTTGCTGGGGTTGTTTTGTTGTTGCATAAGAAAATGTGACAAAACAGGTTTTCTCAATTAAAAAAATAATCTTTTGCCTGAATCCATTAATACCCATAATTTAACTAAAATGTTCTACATGTATTATTTCTAATAATCCCAGATCGAAAACATGGTTGACAGTCACTGACGAAGAGCGCAAAACCTATGCAAGGTTTTGCAATGATGGAGAATTCTGGTAGGAGTCACTTAAACTCCTAACACCCCCCCCGCCACAAACACACACACAAAACAAACATCCAAAAATAAGATCTTTAAGTGCATGTTCAATTTCAATATATGGCTTTATTTTGCACCGAGGATGTCTATGGAGGATTTCTGCAAAAGCTTCTGTCAGCTGGATATCTGCAATTACTCCGCTTCTTTTCTGGACGGATCGTGTGAAAGCCACTGGAATACATCAGTGTATGATGGCCGGTGGCTTGCAGGCAGCACAGCTGGTGGTCCAATGTCCAATGGTTCTCCAAGTAATTATTATGTCTTACTGACTACTCATTATGTTCAAAACTGATGAACTGATATGAAATGATATGATATTTTAAAAATTTCAATATTATGTAAGTGGTACAGTAGACTTGTATTTTACAACTTGTTGAAGGCTGTTGGACCCAATTCCACTAGATGTTTCCTCTATATGCAGCATCATGCCAGCCAAATAGTTACACTAATATACTGTACATTAATAATGCTACTGATGCTAGATTGTTTAAAGTGGGAGGATCACTATTAATGTATTAAGACTTAGTACTTGGTGTGTACTTGGTACTGCTGTGCCCTCATGCCTACAGCTGAATCACAGATGCTGATATTTAGCACAACAGCATTCCCTCTCGTTGCTTAATTATGACCTTATGAATCTCTTTAGGTATAACATAAAACAGTTTTATAATACTAATCTGTTTCTGGAAAACACTCAGTTTCCAACACTTTCCGGACCAATCCTCAGTTTCCAATCAAGATCACTGAGATTAACAGGTCATGTGAACCAATAACAAAGAAAGAGCCAAATATACTCGTGTGTCTCATGCAAAAACCTGACAAGAGAAACAGACGTCTCACCAGAAACCTTCCCCTTGGTTTCTGCATTTTCAAGGCTAGTGAGAATTGTCAGACATTTCTATTTTTGTAATATGGCTGTGTGCTCTGTGTCTTTGTTCTCATACATATTGTTTTCCTTATTACAGAAAAAAACACCAGGGGTAAGTTTGCTGTAGTCACTATAATACTGTTTTTGGCTAGAATTAATAATCTGCAGTGCAAATCTCTTTTTTCAAATTCAAATATTTGCCGTTCTCCATTCTAGAGAAAAGATTCTACTGGGACATCCACATGTTCCTTTGATAATACTCCGGTGTATTATACCAGAGTCATGGCTAATTTACGTGAAATAACAGAGTTCATGCGGCTGGAATCAGGAGAGTACATCATGGTGCCATATACTGCAGAACCCAATAAAACTGCCTCCTTCATCCTGAGCATCTGTTCTAAGTCAGAAACCCAGACAGGGTATGTGAACTACAGTTAACGTTGAACACTATTCAGGTTTCAGTGTGTTAAATGTAGGGAAAAGTTGTGATGACAGACATTTGGAACATGCTTTTGGCTTCTTTTTGGATGAAATCTTCCCTGACCATTTTTCTTATTTATTAGAGAGCCCTGTATGATGGGAGACTCAGTGCAGCGGCAATTATCTGATCATGTAAGCATACTTTTTTTTCTTTTCTTTTTTTGTTCCATGATGGAGACGGTTTCAAAAACCACAAAATTTGCACAAATTCTTAAATTATGAATTTGCATGTTGCTTATTTTAATGTTATAAGCTGTTTAAGTGTGCTTTGTAAACATTTTGATACAAAACAAAACAAGAAAAGCAAATATTGTCATTTTGTTTTTCTCTTATTTTAAGAATAAAGGGTGTATAATATTTGAAATTGTGAAATGTATGTTACATTTTTAAATTTAAAATTATAATATGAATGTTTTTATGTATTTTTTTTTTATTGCATTAGTATCAGGAAATGAATGCAGAGCAGCTTCAGATATTTCTAAATGAGAACTATGTTGGAGGTGAGCAGTTGGTCTCTATGGGAGGTACATCAAGTTTACAGGTAACCTTTTGCTTCACCAGTATCTGTCCTTTCAGGTGGAACATCAAGCACGGGAGGTTTTAGCTTGGATGCTTGCCAGAGTATCGTTGCTATAATGGATGTATCCTTTACTTTCTCAGCCAGTGGAACAATCATCCTACAATTCTTTTTGCACATCAAACACCTGCAAACATTTGTAAAGATATTTACAATGTAAATATAATCAGTAACACATTATTTGGCAGTTGGCCAGAATTCTTTAAAACTGTACAATGCATAACCAGCTACTGTAGATTTTGGGTTTAAGGTGCTCCTTAACAGTCTTTTGTAATAGATCTCAGTTACTGGAACGCTCAGTGCATCAGAATTTAACGATCTGTTAAAAAAAATTGATTTATACAAGGTAAACATGCTTTTGGGGTTAAAATGAAGACTTTTATTGACTCCTATTTACAGTAGAATGTCCTGCAGGTCTCAGTAATATTTTGCATCTTTACGTGTTTCCACAGCGTATCTTCTTCGGTGTGGACAACAACAGAGATGGCATTCTGTCACTGACAGAGCTTCGGCAAGCACTGGAAGCCACAGGTTTATTTATTTATTTATTTATTTAGACATATAGTTGATTCAGTTAAAACATCATATTGCATTACTAATAGCCATTTATTCAGGTGTACAGTGTTGTGAAGTAGACTTGAGCCACCCATCATTTCTTCATATTAAATCAAATTAAATGATGTTGAACAAATTTCAAAAATGGAAACAAATGTTTTACTATTTAAAAAAATTAGTTGGTTATGTAAGAACCTTAGCAGCAACCTCATTTCCTCTCTCGTCTCTTCCAACCACTTGTCACTGGCCTGATCATCGGTCATGTGTTTTTTATGCTTTAATGTTTCATATGTGACTGTGTGGCTCAACAAATAGAAAACATTCCCGTGAAACTGGTCAGGGACTGGACAGGAAATGAGAGTCCAAAGCTTGCCGAAAACGAGAGTCAAAAAAGTCCTTCAGGAAGTCTAGATAACCATTCCTCAAGACTACATTAAAGTACAACAAAGTCTGGCTCTTTGGAAGCAAAATATGAAGAAATAAGGGACATTTCCCTCTTATAAGCAGTAGTTTCAAACATGCAAACTGTCACAGGGTGATTACAATCATGTTCCTCCTTAGGCTTTCGGGTTAGTGATAAGTTGCTGGAACTTATAACTCTACGCTTTGCTGACTGCACTGGGCGAATCACTCTGCCAAGATTCATCTGTCTGGCTCTACGCATAACTTGCATGTCTGGTAAGCCTAGACTTCTTTAATGCTAGAACACATTACTTATTAGAGATGATATTATTAAAGATCAGTAAAAGTATATACACACACAAAACATATTTTAGTTCAGTGTAATTAATAAGCATGTTATTTTTGGTTTAAAAGAAATATTCAGAAAACTTGCTGACAGAAATTCTATGATCCTCAAAGAGCATGAGGTATGTCTTTTTAAACATTTTCTTCTGTAATGTCCATGTTAATATTCATGAATTATATTGAGGTGAAATTTTCTTTTCTAAACAAATTCTTTTTCATTTTTGTGAAGCTGCTTTGAGACAATGACGATTGTTAAAAGCGCTATATAAATAAAATTGAATTGAATTGAAAAAAAATTTCACCTCTGTGATCACTATTGTCAGTTGAAATCCCTTACTCACTGTTTTCAACATGTTTTAGTGGCTCGACCTTACTATGTACTCCTGAAGAAGTGGTGGAAACCATGGGAAAGGAGCATTTCTATCTTACAAAGTATACAACAGCACATTTCATATTATTATAGTGCTTAATCTTTTAATCTTCATGGTGGTTTTTTTTTTGTAGTTGAATAAAGAAAAACAAACACAAAATTCCTACTAAATGCTATCCCTACATGTTGTGGCAGAGCGATTTATGCACACTACTCTGTTTTGTTGATGCTTGCACTTTTCACATCAAATTACATTCATGAACTTTATCTAGCAAATGATTTAGCAGCTGCCAACTTGTCTGGCTGGCAGAAGCAAAGGTCACTGAGTGTGTGTTTTTTCAAGCTCATTGTACTAGAGCACTGTATAAGCCAAAAGCTTTGATAACATTTAAGTATGAAAGTACATTTAAAATGTCAGACCACACCTCTAAAACAGTGTGCCAGTTTCTCCATATACTGTTTCATCACAGGATTAGCCTGCCATCTAGTGGTACCATCTAATGGAACTGAACACAACCTCTTTCAACACACACCACTATCCTTATCTACTTGGGCATCAAGCATGGCCTTGAGTCAACTATGGATTTCAAATGTACACTTGTTTTAACTTGCTGAATTTCCCTTATTGATTTGCTTACTTAAAAGATTAGGAGCATAGGTTTTAGTCAACCTGCTCACGTATTTGAATGGTGAGAGAGGGAGTGAGTGAGTAGGGAGCTTTTTTCTGTTGACTGCTAAATGCTTTTGGAAACATTATGCTTTATCCAGTTTCTATCTTCACACAAGATAATAGTTTGTTTTGTAATAAACAATCAAATGCAGTTACGGAGTTGTGTTTTGTGTGGATATGGCGTGTCGGGGAGATCTCCCTATTAGCTCTTTCAGCGGCTAATTTGCTTCTTTA
Source organism: Clarias platycephalus (assembly GCA_030068275.1). Taxonomy (NCBI): domain Eukaryota; kingdom Metazoa; phylum Chordata; class Actinopteri; order Siluriformes; family Clariidae; genus Clarias; species Clarias platycephalus. The sequence continues at coordinate 15,580,206 of JAQQZT010000005.1, read as the reverse complement.
GATAGTCTATTGGTGGTCTATTTTAGACCACCAATAGACCATCTATTGTATTTCTACATCAGCAAAAGGGGACAAGCTCCAAATTCCATACTCTTGAGCACAAAGTGTATGTGTTTAATTAAATGCTAACTTTTTACAATCAAGCCAATTTCACTGCTTTGAACTCTGAATTATGGTTATATCTTTTTAAATAATAAATAAAACAAGCTTAAACATGAGTGTTTATTCTTACTTCACTAAAATGGAAATTTACCATTTACAGTGAGTGAATAGGTGCAAACATTTACAATAAACATAATTTGAAACTATACATAGTTAAAAGAAATTCATTAGATCACGTGAAAGAGTTTTTCCTATCAGGAAACAATAAAAACACTTCTCCAGCATGGGCTAACACAAAAACTGTATAAAAAAAAATCTGACTCTCCAGGTTCGAGGTATGATACTGATGGGTCTAAAAGCCAGGCAATAAAATAACAAGATATATACAATTATTGTGTACATTTTGAAAATATTTTCTATGCATGTGGAAAAAGGGAAATGTTTCACACTTGGGTCCATTGTGGCCTCCGTGTCATCATAAACCTTTAATGTCTGTCTATAAACTGGTCTCTGTCGGAGGGGAAACAGCAGCTGTTAAATCTGAGGCCTCACATGATTTGGTCTGAGGAGGATCTCTTGTATGTATCTCCTGTAGCAATACCATGTTTGTCTCTTTCCACTGCCGGAATTTACTGGCTGTGAGTTTGGGGTCAGCCAGCACCTGATCCAGAGTTAGCAAGTCTGCCTCTTTAGCCTAGAGCCAAAACAAGGTTAGATTTATTATGTATTTTAGAAAGTAAATGCAAATGGTAAAAATCTGATAAAAAAAAAACTAGAATCAAGTCCTAACCTTTAGGGTGCTTTTGAGTGCTCGAACACGGTGAAACTTTTCATTGACCCTCTGATTTTTGCAGCGCTTTATAAAGGAAGCTCTGAACTCACATTTTGACGATGGTCTTCGCTCACCAGTGGGAGACAGGCTTGCCCTTTTCAGATCTATGTACAATTTCTCCATCTCATCACTAGTGCATTCCTCACCTTTTGAAAATAAAACCAACCCAGTTTCAGTGGTTTTGCAAACTAAGAAAGAATTAAAGTCTGTTTGTCAATCTATCTATCTATCTATCTATCTATCTATCTATCTATCTATCTATCTATCTATCTATCTATCCACACACACACACACACACACACAACAGACGCACACGCACAAACACGCATGCACATGAACGAACAGGCACGCACACACAAGCACCTTCCAATACATTAAAACCACTAACGGATGAAGTTAATAACATTGATTACCTCATTATAATTGTCCCTTTATTTTTCCCCTAAAGTTGAGGGGTTAGGGGCAGAAAAAAAATGGGCAAGTGTAAGGATTTGAGCGACTTTGACAAGGGCCAATTTATCATGGCCGAACGACTGGGTCAGAGCACCTCCAAAACTGCAGCTCTTGTGGGATGTTCGCCATCTGCAGTGGTCAGAACCTCAATTTGTTGAAAATGTTGATTCTGCCTCTGAAAGGTGTCAGAAAACATCCGACAAGGTTTTAGGATGTTTTGAAGTTGCTCTGACCTAGTCATCTAGCCATGACAATTAGGTCCTTGTCAAAGTCGATCGAATCCAAAAATTTTTCTGCCTCCAACCCTTCAAATTCAGGGACAACATTTCAAGGACAACCAGAATTAACTATATTTTACTTCAGTCCATCCTCTGCACTATTCTTGGATCAATTCATATGTCTCAAAAATGTTACAAAATGAAAGGACAAATCAAAGAGGCTTCAAACATGACATCATGGGCACTTATTGGAATTGTGTATGCTTACTGGAATGATGTGTAATATGGTTTTCTCCTGAATGAATTGGTGCTTGCTCTGTGGGCTCTAGACTGGTCTGACGTTCCTGGGCCAGAGCAGCATCAGCCTCAGTGCAGTTTGGGGTCACTGTGTCTCCTTGAGTGTGAACCTGAGCAGCAGTAGGTCCAGCCTGGGCCACAAGGTCTAGCCAAGACTGACGCTTTTTGGCCAGAGAAGACATGGAGCTTTGTGATGTCATAGTGCTCACTGGGGAGGATGGTGAAGCCTCACTAGGCACGGGAGATGAGTATGGAGGAGGAAGGCTCCCCTGAAAAATTGGCAAAGAGAAGAATGTCAGTAATAAGCTTTTACCACTGCCCACATCTTCATAACATGACATCTGTATATATTAAAATGTGTTGTAAATGGATAAAATTGTTGCTTTCGGAGTATAGAAAGTGAAGTTAGAATGTCAGTAAAGTACAGTAAAATACACCAAGGATAGGATGCCAGTGCATCACAGGGAACCACAAACAAACACATTCACACCGAGGGGCAATTTAGTGTACCCAAACTAACCACAGGCATGTTTTAGGAAGTAAAAGTAAAACAGGGACAGACAAAACTCCACAAAGAGTGACGTGAGTTCAGGATCAAACCAGGAACCCTGAAGCTGTGAGGTAGCAAAGCTACCCATTGTGATGGGAAAGATATGCTTAAGGAATAAGGAAGTTTCCCATTCATTTTTGTATTGTATATGTGTTTTGCACTTGCAAATTGAAATTAAAAAGCAACAAAGTCCATCAAATCATTTTTATTTTACTTTTTTTCAACCTTTGCTAGCAAAGCATCACTGTTCTAGGGGAAAAGATAGAAGACTATGGAAGTATAACAGTGCCAAAATTCCCCAAAGCAAAAAAGCATGTTGAATTACAAAAATGAACTGACAAAAAATCTTGTTACAATAAAAATGTTTGAATTTTTCTGCATTGCAATTTGATTTGAATTGAAAAAAATCCTAATAACATTTAGAATGCTTGAAATTTTTGGCGCTGCAATTTATTGCGTTTGGATATTTCAAATGAAAATGTAATTTGAAAAAAAAAAATCAATGCAAAAATATTCAAGTTACTAAATTGCTGTTCAAAAATATTTTCAAGTGTTAAAAATACAATCTTTAGTATTTTTAAACTTCACAAATTCAAGTCGAGAAAATTCAGGTCTTCACATCCGGAATATCACAGGAAGTGCAATGGATTGCCGATTGCTGCGGTCCGTGTCGCAGTGTACTTTAAAGTGTGCTTCCTGCCCCCTACTTATCAGGAAATACTTGTCGATTGGAATGCTTCTCTTAAGCACTCTTTAACTAATAGACTGGGTTGCCAGTTGCACAATAAACGGTTTACGCCCCAAAATGCCGCATCCGCCGTAATCGATATATCCAAAGCAAAGCCGGCGCCGTTTCATTAAAACATGAGAGCAATGGGTTTCCTTCCCCTGCGCTCAGCAATGTACAGTTACATTCGGTGATGGGATTAATCAGCAACAGCAGCAACAACAAACATGCTGTTTACATTTTGTTAAATTGAGCAGGAAGAGCACACTTTAAAGTACACTGCGACACGCACCGCATCAATCTGCAATCCATTGCTCTTCCTGTGATATCCCGGATGTGAAGACCTGAACTTTTTCTACCTGAATTTGAGGTTTAAAAATAATGAAGATTGTATTTTTACCACTTGAAAATATTTTTGAACAGCAATTTAGTAACTTGAATATTTTTGCATTGAATTTTTTTAAATGCTCAAATTACTTGCTGAATAAAAGTCACCATTTCCCAAGGAAGAAATGATTTGCCTACAGCAAAAAAAAAGAAAATATTACAATGACTGCAACTGAGTTATTAAGAATTGTCCAACATATTATTTAAACCTCAAATGATACTGTTTCAACTTCATGGAAGAAATGTGTTTGGAAAACAAATATAAATGACCGTGATGGGAGATCACTGTGAACTTACTTTCGGACAAAACACAGTATTGGTGCTGAACTTATTTATGTTATACATATTATTGTACAGAAAATGCCAATGAAGCTACTTCTGAAGTTTATGCAACATGGAAGTGACCATCTTCCCTAAAATTTCAAGTTGCTAACTTCAGCCATTTTGGAGAGATGATTTTACATGTGCCCCAAAATGGTCATTTTTCAGTGTTATACAGTCTCGCTTCCAGCAATGATAGTTTAAAATGCTAATGATTCATATTTCTTTATGAGTATTGGTAATTAAATTGGTGTTAGCTTATAGAAGCATTACAAGACTTGTGAAAAAAAAAAGTTTTTTTTGGTAAAAGCTTAAAAAGCAAAAAAATCTGTAGTGTCCATAACCATGTCAAAATCATGTTGCAATATCTTCACTAACTACAAGACGCCATCCTCCAACTCTGTAGGGAATCAACAACTGGTTGATGACCTGAATGAGTTCTATTGTAGATCTGAAACTCCCAGTCTCACACCACACCACACTCCTGTCCTGACCCTCTTTCTACACCACCATTATCACCTCTGACAACCACCCCCTGCACTCCAGGTCTGTGACAAAAGAGAAGGTAAGGTCCAGGCCCAGACGGCGTTACACCAGCCTGTCTGAAATCCAGTGCTGACCAGCTGGCCTCCATCTTCACACAGATTTTCAACAGATCACTGGGACTATGTAAAGTCCCTTTGTGCTTTAAACGTTCCACAATAATCTACATTCCAAAAAAAAAAAAAAAAAACTAAAATCACAGGACTTAATGACTACAGACCAGTTTCCCTAACATCTGTGGTCATTAAGTCATTTGAAAGTCTTACAGGACCCCCTGCAGTTTGCTTATAGAGCAAACAGGTCTGTGGATGATGCAGTCAATATGGGACTGCACTTCATTCTTTAACATCTGGACAAACCAGGGGCTTATGCAAGGGTCTTGTTTATAAGACTTTTCATCAGCATTTAATACGATCATCCCAGCACTGCTTCAGACCAAACTAATCCAGCTCTCTGTTCCTAGCTCTATCTGTCACTGGATCACCAGCTTTCTGAAAGACAGGCAGCAGCAAGTGAGACTGGGGAAATTCATGTCTAACAGCCACACCACAATATGGAGCCTCTCAGGGATGTGCTCTCTCCCCACTGCTCTTCTCCCTCTACACCTACGACTGCACCTCTACAGACCGCACTGTCAAGCTCCTGAAATTTGCAGATGACACTACAATCATCTGCCTCATCCAGGACGATACAGAGCACCGAACAACAGGACAGTCAGGCACAAGAACAGTTTTTTCCCCAGGCAATTTAACTCATGAACAGCTAAACATTCTTCTCATTGTCAATAAATATATGTGCAATATTGTGTGCAATACCACTGTGCAATACCACAGATATTTATGTAACTTATTTGAAAGTATCTCACACCCTACTCCACTTGATGGTAACTTTTTTCTTTAAAAAACAACAACAACAACAAAATCCCATCCTACTCCATTTGTTGTAAACTTTTTTTTTTGTCTTGTCATTTGTTTTGTTCTGGAAACTCTGTCACTAAAACAAATTCCTTGTATGTGCAAGCGTACTTGGCAATAAAACTCTATGATTCTGATTAACAATTTAGCATTTTAGAATAATACACTTTTTCAGGTTTGTCTTTTCATATGAAAACTAAATTGGCCAAGTTTCATGTAAATGACAATTAAGATCAATAAGAGATTTGAATTTACAAAAGTTACAGAATGTTACCAGCCATAATATATATATTTTTCCTTTAACAGTATGTCCCAAAATGTTTTATTCCAGTTGTACAATGATAACTTCTTACTAATTACTTGTTAGTGTTACAGAGTAAGGGCACCCAATACCTCTTCCTTAAATATTAAATAAACATCTTCTTACACAAAACCTTTACCAAATTAATAATTTTCCTTTTTTTTTTTTTTTTTTAAACAACAACAAAAAAAAAAAACAGACTTGGATTTTATATGTATTATTGTTCATACAAGTCCATGTTAATTAACAGCATTATGGGGATTTTAGAATGAGCACAAAAACAGTGTATTTTTAGATAACATAGCTGTGCCTCACACCCAAATGCAACTGTTAATGTATGGGAAAAGAACCTCCACCCAAACACTAACAGAAGAACTTGATAGTGGGTGGGAAGAGAAACTCCACTTATTATGACTGTTATAGCAGCCTGTGCTGCAAGACAAAGAAGACCGATTTGACAAAGTATGCTATGTTAACCTCTGACCTTTTAACATGCCAAAATGTGTGAAACCAGTGTTTGTTCAACTCAAGCCCTTTGCAAGCCACTTCATTGAATTTTTTGTTTTTATTTTAAACAGAGAGCTCTTGTGGAAAATGCTGGACTCACCAGCAGTCCGGTTCCTGACGAAGTGATCACACTCTGTGAGTCTTGGTTTATCAGCTGCTCAGAGTAGGGTGGAGGGGGTGCCTCAGTAGACTCAGCCTCCTCATGATCACTCGATTCACTATAGCATTCTAATGTTACCACACACAAACACACCCACACATGCATACGCACACACAGTAAGGTCAAACCTCATAACGTACATTCCTGTATAACTCATCTTCAGCAACTTGAAGCACAGTCACATGAGGACTCACCAGTTGGATGACTCTCTGTAGGTTCATACTGTATGGATGCAAGACCAAGCTTATTCAGCCATCTGAAAGACACAGCAGTACAGGAAGCTCTTGCATAAGACCATGTCATTTATAGTTTGCTTTATTTAAATGCAGTGTCAGCAGTCTTACATGTTCATCTCCTCATGACTTTCAGCAGCAAAGTAGAAAATTCTGACCTTTGGGTGGCATGCTTTAATAGCACTGGTGTAAAAACAAACAAACAAACAAAAAAACACCACATCATATAATGAATACACGTGGCAAGATTGTCTTTTTTGCATAACTACTAGTACTGTAAGGAAATCACAGTGTGAAAGTATTAACCTAATTTAGAAGCTGCCTTTTCCATTAAAGCACCCTAACTACTCATTTGGCTTGACTGACTTTAAAGGGTAACTTTTAAGCACTTTTGTGCTGGGATTTGAGCTTACAACCTTCCTTCCAGCAGATCAAAGACTTAACCAATGAGCCCACTTGTTTAACATTAGTATTTACTGTACACATGTTCCTGTGAATATTATAATCATCTGTCCCAAAAGACGAAAATGTCACTCACTATTTCTTTTTGCATTCCACTGCCCGGTCAATCAGAAAATCTGCCAGGTTAATGAAACCCTCTGCTTTTTCAGCCTATGAAAAAGATGAAGAGACAACATACATGTACAACTTCTTCTGCTTTAGTATGCTAATGAAATACATGTCTTTTATAAATTTATTGATGGACATCTATTGTAGTTTAGTCATGCTAATAGGTGCACTCACCATCTGGTTGGTGTACCAATAAAGTGAGGTTTTCTTCAGAACAAACCAATACTTTTTCCACTTAATGCTTAGAAACCCTTTCCCATCATTCTTCCTGTAGAGCCAGCCCTGGTGGTCCACTGGATCCAGGTCCTTCACAGAAACTCTCCTCCTGCTCATTGTTGCATTGTCTGCTTAAAACAAGTCCTATTAGACATCAACAACACATTGCTGGGCAGGTTTTGCAAACTGTAAGACTGTGGCCTACCTCGAGTCTTCTTCTTAGACTTATGCCTGAGGGACACCTAAAAACAGATGTACATATTGGTAGAGAAAGGGAATGCATGAGTATATACATTAAATATCACCAGAACAACAACATTCTTTTATTTTTATTTTTTTTCATCTCAATACCTTGATACTGAGGCCCTAATACTAAACAAGACACATGAGGAATGGTAGTGTACTTACAGGGTTGTACTCATCAACATTTGTCTGAGGGGCTAGCGATATCGGGAAAGACGCCTGAAAAATAACCACATCCAGCTAATTAACTGAAGGTAATGACAACAATTACTAGTTACAAAAAATGCTGATATAATTATTACACATGAAGTAAAGAACTCAAATGTGAAACTCAGCTGAAACCTCAAACATGCCTCTCTCAGGGAAGTGGTGGGAAGTGACATCACATGCAGAGAACTGCTACACTGTAAAAACGCACCAAATGAACACTATACTAACAGAGGCAGGATTAACTAAGCTGTTCTATTGTTTGTGTGTTTGAACGTTGCATTTTTGTAAGCTTAGTGCAATATAGTGCTCAAATTAAATGTTTTGCCTCAAAGTTATGACATTCGGGATTCAGCTTTAAAGCACACAGTGGTATGACAAAAATCAATGCATTACACAGTTTTAGAGTGATCTCTGACTGTGAAGACTGACTCTACTTCCTTTATGTGTGTATATGCAATTTTAAGGACTAAGGACCCAACCCAGCTCTCGCCCTTTTCTAGCTGTTCCAGCTTCTTTTTTATTAACTGGCCCTGATGTAGGTAAATTAGGAACCCTAAATGCATTGTTAAGGTGAGGTCTGAGATAGGAGCCATGAAAATAAAGACTAATTAGGGTTTCAGAAGAGTGGGTTGAGAAATATTAAATAAAAGAGAATGTCTGAATCTGAATGTATCCAGCAAAAAAGGCTGCATTCATTAATGCAACTGGACAACACAAGCAAAATGAAGAGTCATATTACTCAATTTCCTTAACTCGTTTCAGTTCCTCCTTTCTGTATAATTCAGTTAATGGTCAAACAAACATTTTGGTGCAATTTGAACAATTATATCTACAAATATCTATTTGTCAGGGCTAATATGTAAATGTTGAAGCCAAACTCAAGAGACTGAATGTTGATAGCAGACATTATAGTCTTTAAGTGTAGAATTTCCTAAATGATAGTGAGATGGTACAACAGAGAAGAAACATGTTTTTAAAAAATATAAATGGACATATGCATATCCTACTTATAATAGTTAATGCAATTAATAGACAATAATGCATACCACTGACATTCTATTGCTTCACATGAACATCAATAATTAAAACGAGTTCTTTAAAAAAAAACTACATTAAGTGATGTCAGTTACACCTGTGAAAAACTAAACTGTACAGTTTTTTTCTTGCCAGTTATAAGGTATAAGACTTACAGATGTATCTGATAAACTATCAGTCTATCAGAGTAACTAGGAAAAAAAATCAGTTTGCAATTTTTTTTTTTTATGTTACAAGAAAGTTACAATTTTACTTATTGCATAATGAAACAGAATATTTGTGCAAGTGAAATACGCTGCAAACATACATACGTTAAAAACAGCTGGTTAGACCCCCAAAGTCCCTCACAAGTGACATTCCAGTAACTGTGGACTTACTTGTACTGGATGAAGGTAAGAAACCTTCAGGTTTGTCTTGAGCAAACATTCTCCTCTAGAGGCGAGAACTGACACGAATTCAAACTCCACACACTTGTGAAAAGTCCTTTCGTGTTACGCAAAAACTAAAACGTCCAAATTGCTCTTCCGGGCTTTTATTTTATTTTTTTTTAGCGCGTGCGCACACACTCACAGTGCTTCTTGGAAACAAGCACGCGCCCGCACTACACACAGTTCGCTAAAATCTTATATAGACTACCACAATACGCGGTTAGTGACGGGGCGCTACACTTCAGCTTCTATTTCCTTAGTCACTGGATATCTACAGGTGTGTGACCTGAAATTTAAACCCAGTGTTGACAAAAGAAAGAGGAACTGTGAAAGTGAAGTTCAGGTTTCGGTGTGTGGATTGAAAAAGCGCCATATTTCAATTGACGTTTTGCTCACACACGGGAGGAGGTTTGATTCGCTCGTTTTGTCTCTTTCTTCTTTTCCAGCATATTACCGTAACATATAGCCTACCTGGATCCGGGTTTTCACTGATCGCAGCTTTGGGTTTAAAACATATTTATTGAAAACAAGAATACTCTGTAGTCTGTTAATAAAGTTACAGAGCATGGCAACAACGGTCGGATGCGCATCTGTCTGAGAGAGTACCCAGTGATGGCGGGTTGTTTAAAAGAAGTAATATAATACGCATGGGCTTCGTCATGTGTTTAAAATTCCCCAACACAACTACAAAAGCGTTAACTTACGTAGCTGTAGTTCCGTGAATAACCACTACGTGTCGCTCAAATCCTTTTTTTTTTTAACAAGAAAAAAAGAAAAGGTGAGGTTTGCCCAGTTTTAATTAAATTAATTTGAATTAAAGGCAGAAATATGGAGTGGGTCACAACTGGTAAAAAAAATAATCACTGTCGAAACTCTGATCATTCAAGAGGTCTACTATGACTAAATAGTACTGTTATTCAACAGATTTAATGACTTCTATCATTTTGATTAAAATATTAGCACAGTCGTATTGCACCTCCAGTTCAATTCCCACCTCTGGTCTGTGTGCATAAAGTTTGCAAGTTGTCCCCAGGCTTGGTTTGTTTCCTCCGGGTACTCCGGTTTCCTCCCACAGCACAAAGACATGCAGATTAGCCTAATTAGCGTTCCCTAATTGCCTGTAGTATGTGAATGAGCATAGGAAAATGTGTGTGTGTGTGTGTGTGCGCGCGCGCCCTGCGATGCTTTGGCACATCATCAAGGGTAAAGGATAAAGCAGTATAGACGATGAGTGAGTAATTGTAATATTATTGTGAATAAATAATTCAATTTGTATTAAAACTATGGACCCTATACTATAGGAGGTCACTACAGTAGTCACTATATAACCTTTCACCCCACACAGGGTCTCTGATTCACGCCTTAAGCTTTGGTTTCTGTCTGAAATATTTACCCATGTTCTTCCCATATCTATCTGTATGGGGTTGCTTTGGGTTCTCCAGTTTCCTCCCACCTCACAAAAACAGGGCCAGTAGAATAAACACACTTAAGTAATAAGTGTTTAAATATATGTGCATGGTGCCTCGTGCTGGGCTGGTCCCCCATCTAGGGTGTATTCCTATCTCATACTTTATTGTTCCTGGCATAGACCGAACAAGATTAGATGATTACTGATAAGATAATAAAATATTTTAAAAAGCCAGTACTGACCATGCCTAAATGTCTGCGCTGGACTGAACTGAACTGTCACTTTATTTACATTCTTTAAAAGAATCACTGTACTTATCAGCAGACTGTTGAAGCTGTAGCCAAAACAGGATTCACTCACACACACACACACACACACACACACAAAACATCATTAAAATGATTCAGTCCTGATGATAATATACGGGCATGTCTTTCTTAAACAACTTCTTAAGTATAATAATGACACGTAGGATCAAGAGGTACAATTGTACAACAATGAATGCACACACAACCTCTTTAAATGAAACATTCAGTAGACTGTTTTTTGTTTTTTTTGCAATTTCATTTACATACTCACTATTTACTATAAGTTAAGCCTTTGTCAAACGTTCCCATAATGCTTTGGTGGATTTCATGACGAGGTGCATTGTTTATACCAGTGCAGAAAAAAAAAAACTATAAAATCTCACATGCTTAAAAATTATTACTTTTTTTGGCTCCAGGGAGAAGACACAGAAGGGCCATACTTTGTTCTTCCAATTATGTGCCTAAAGCTGAATTAGAGATCTCAGGTCTTACTGTCATGCGATAGTCTACAGTTCATAGCTTCCTATGAGACACTCTTTATGGTTATTATGAATTTTTCACTTTATAAATTCTAATTAGTTCTTATTTTTTATATAGTATTTCTTGAGTACTTAGATACAGCACATCCCTTTGAAGGAAAATTTTTAAATGTATGGAAAGTCATGATGTAAACAAATACACATGGGTATTAAGATGGATTTGTTACAGTTATCTTATTGCACAAGAGAATATTGACACTTCTGTAGAAAACTAGGATCAGCTGAGCGTAGAAAGCAGGTTTACCACTCTTATGTGGGATACAAATTGAGGTTCACATAGACACAGAACAGTATTCACAGTTGGACATTAAGAGTGTGCGGGGAGGGAACCGTGAGAAAATGCCTGAGAGGGTCTTATGTGTGAAACATTCATGTCGTAAGCAGGGAATTTGAGAACAACACCTGCCTTGCTCGGAAAAGCGTCCACTCTAAATCAATCAAATATTCTCTTTCTACCACTGTGAGAAAACGTACATGCTTTAAGCTGTAAAGTATAAGCTATTCACATTAGCAAAGGTAAAAGTTTGAATGCATAATTCTCATTATGTAAAATATTTAACCGTGTTTAAATCATGCAGTTGATACTAGAAATATAAGTAAGTATTATCAACAGAAATATTATTATAACCATCATTTGGGAGCCATCCCAAGTGATTTGGGAAAAAATGATCACATCAAGGTGAGCATATTTCAGGTGTCTGCCATTGTTTAAGTGTTGATGGTAGACAGCCCAGAATTAGTGAATTAATTAGAATTAATAATTACTTCCGACCACTGAGCAGTTTGCTGCACCATGAGACAAGTATGATATACACAAAACAGAGAGAGAGAAAAGTGAAATGCATCAGACAGCTCATTTTGGGGAAAGAGAGAGGTTCTTACCGCTTGAGAGAATGACCAGGCTCGCATTGCTGTGGTGCTGTACCTAATAAAGACAGGCCAGTACAATGTAATGCAAATAAGCAGAAATAGAAAAGTTTTAAAAGGCTTAATCAACTGCTATAATTTAAAGTATGTATATGTAATCTAGAGTAACATTTAAAGTTTTATCTAAATTTTACAAGCACTACTCAGTTTTTAGGGAAGTAATGTAGTGCATGTTCTCCACATTGTTTTTTAATTTTTTTTATATTATTTTATTATTGTGTCTTCTGATGACATTTTTTGTATGCATTCAATCCTTTTGAACAATTGGGCTCAGCTTTCAATCAGATATTTCTGTTGACTTTACACATACAGTACCAGTCAAGTTGGCCACACCTTCTAATTCAATGTTCTTTTTGTTTTGTTTAATGATTTGTTTTTTACATTCTAAAATGATAAGGGAGATTTAAAACTGAAATAACACATATGGAATTAAGTAATAAAGTAACAGCAACAGCATAAGCAATTGTTATTTGAAGACACAAAAGGTCAGCTGTTCTGGAATACAGTAGTTATTGCAAGAACAGTATTGTCAAATGCATTTGCAAAACCCATCAAGCAAATGATGAAATTGGCTCTCATGGAGACCTTCCCATGAAAGCAAGACCAAAACTTTCCTCTGCTGCAAGTTTATTAAGAGTTACCAGCCTCAAAAATCACCAATTTACAGCACATCAGATTGGAGCCTTTATGAAGGCTTTACAGAGCATACGTAGCGGACACGTTTCAACGGCAACTGTTCAAAGGAAATTATTGCATATTTTGGATGCCTTCAGCATTGTTTTACAACGTACAAAGAAATAGAAATCAGGAAACACTATTGAATTAGAAGGTGCGTCCTTTTAACTAGTACTGTAGAGGCAGACCTTCACTCATGCTATCCAAAGTTTGTTATTTTAAAAAAAAGTTTGCAGTATTCAAAGATATTTTCCATGACAACTAAGGTAAGATATAAACAAATTTAGTCATTTTAATATAATTGGATGGCCAGAATGTGAAGGCTGAATCCTTATGGGTTTGTGATTATATTAAAAGGTATATGCATGATATTTGCTTTTAAAATCCGCTGGTAGAAAGTATGCTAAATTAATAATCAATCTAATTAGTAACACACACTGTAATGCTATTTTTGCATGATCCACTCTCATGAAGGTTATTCCTGTGTGAATGATACTTGTTTCTATGATGGCAAGATTCATAGATTCACATTTATGTATTATGTCCATCTGTTTGTGCTTCACTGTGTGCTGTCAGTGTCGGCAAATCAGCACCCAATCTACCCATCATGAATTCCACACAACTGACACCACAAATTATGTGAGGCCTGGCCTGGAGGCTCTCAGTAAAGTGTCAGTTTGAGGAGACTTATGGGGTGCGCTTCAGAGGTGCAGTACAATAGCCACTTACTCACCTGTTCATAAATGCATTGCTGGATGGCCAGTCCGAATCCTACAGTGGGACACAGACAAAGTGTTAACACCCACACTGTCTGAATAAGCTACACTACAGTGGGAGAACAATGAACCACTGAATTTCAATTAAAAAAATATATAAAACTTAATGAAACATGGACTATTTGTATAATTTTCTTTGATCTCTTAATTTTAATGAAGGCATGAAATGGTCGATCAGAAATGTTTTGTGTTAGAAAACATATGGGTAAATGTATGAAGAGAAAGAGCTAGATGGCTCACTTTATAAAGACATTCACATGTTTAGCTGAGGATTTAAAGTAAAGCTGAGCAGAGATTACATTCTGTAAGAGCTGTTTGTGAAAGAATCTGTTCATGCAAATGAAAATAAATCAACCATTCTAACTAGTCATTAAAAGCTTTTCTTCAATTGTCAGGGATAATTTACAAAAAGATGAACAGTGCAGTTTGCTAGGAAAACATAAACACTCTTTAAAATCAGATCTTTTGCAGATTTTGAGAACTTAGGACATTGTTAGAGAAGATAAAGCAAGGCAAAGGCTCAGAGGAAACCTAAACAGTAGGAGTGGAGTTGCTGAGAATTCCCAGACAAGCCAGAGCAGAGCAGAGCATAGAGGCGGAAAGGGTGAGGGACAGACTATGGCACTGCAGACATGAAACAGATATGAAGATGTCATATAATTAAACCTCAGTTGAAAAGGCCTTTCAAAGCGTTTTGTTAGTATCAATTATAGTGTAAAGTTCTTATCACATATTATTGGAAAATAATTCATATTATTCCCAACCAGAAACCATAATTTGCACTTATTTCATGCTTCCACATTTAAGTCCACTGCTCAGGTGTTAAAATGCTAAAATCTGAATGCTTTGAAGTCCCTGGGCAAGTTATTTGTTGTTTACTTACTAAAACCAAATTTATTTGCTTCAGTATAACCTGCCTTCAATCTGATACCTAGATTTTAATCTACTGTATACCCTTATTATAAGGTTATTCCAGAGTATAAGTAATATATAATTAAATAAAGACAATACAAAACAGATGTAACATGGCACTTTTAATTATACACATCAAGTACAAAAGCCAAGTACAAATAATTCCCAAATGCAATATAAATATCTTATAATTCTTTAATACTGTTTAACCCTCTGTGCTGTAGCGTTTTTAGGCTGATCTATAAATTGTAGTAAATGAAAACAAAAACACAAGACCAGCATTGAAAAGAATCTGGTATACATTTAGACACCTAATGCCTAAAGCATTTTAATTCCGCTCTCCACCATTAAAGGGTATTTTCTGGACAGTAGCTAGCCTACTGACTTATCAGTGTTTACCTCCACAGACAGTATAAAAGGTATACAGTCTAATGCTAGGCTTGTATGGTTTCTCATGGTATAACCTATGACTAAACTATGCAGAATCAAACATGACAATGCAGGTTCGGTCAGTGACCTATATTCCAGATTACTGGTAAAAATAAGACACCAGTAGAAATATGTCAACCAGTTGCACTTTCAAACTATTGTTTTACCTTAGTTGCAAAAATGCAAAAGCAACATACATACAGTAGCCATACATATGTGCCTTAAAAGTTGCTTCAACCTAATGAGTAAACTGCCTGCAGAAATTAAAGAGATTTTTTTCATTGTCACTTTTTTTGTCAACATTTTAAATTTTCACCTAAATGGGCAAGTCTTGAGAAATTCTCCATGACTCCACACATTGCTTACAGTTGAGAAAAGACCAAAGGATAATTTTGCTCTGCAGACGACACACAGCAACAAGATATTTATATTCTCATATATACTGTATATAATTTTCCCAAATCTAGAAAATGTTAATGAAAATTTGGCCTTATAATTCAACCTTATTGTAAACTATACCTTTGAAAATATAATGGCAATATTATATAGGCAATGACTGGGGGAAAAAAAAGAAAAAAACAACCAAACAAACACTTACTTCAAGATATTTCGAGAAAAAGAAAAATTATTAAAGTAACATTTGAAAAAATTCCCTCCAATTGGAGAAGAGAATACCTAAAAACATTAAAATGAAATAAAACCCATTTTAAACCAATATTGAGAGAAGGAATATACTTTCCAACATCTAACACTGTAGAAACCAGACTAACAAACTATAAAGAGAAATGTGAGAATTTTCTTTTGCCAGTCTGACTGACCAAGTGTGTGTGGGTCAAAGTAATATCAAACCACATATCTTCACCCTTTCATTGAAATGTTATGATATTAGAGACACATGAATGTATTTCATGACAAGAATCAGTTTTAGTTCACATAGCGACTGTTTGGAAACACATTTTAAGCATGCACAGTTACAATACCATGAATGAAGCAGACTATGAATAAACATTTTGCAATGTTTTTACATACAGAATGTTATGGAGGTAGATAGGTATTGCAAAAGGCTTACTGTACAAAGTACAATAATAATACAAAATGCTGCATGAATAACATTTCAGCCCTTTGTTTTCTTGCAAAAGCGTTTCTTGCTGTGTTTCCAAACATTCATAAGAAAATCTTTGTGTAAGTATGGCCATTTTCTATCATTCTATAAGGCAGCTAAGTTAAAGAGTGAAAAACGCAGTTTGAGGCAGAAACATTAGTTAGCAGACTTAGCGTAGGAATGAGTAAAAAGAAAAAAAAAGGACAGCAAGAGCAGATCAAGGTGACATTAATGAGTCAGTAGCTTTAGCCTGGTGATCCAACTGACCAGTAGCGAGGGTTCCGCAGGGGGCCTTTTCGGAGTGGACGTCATAGCGTTTTTGGCAAAGTCCTCCTGATAAGGGATGGTGGCATTGTTGTGGAGGTCTACATTTACAAGATACCGGCTGTTCCGCACACGATCAACGCCACGTACACATCGCTCTTCTGGAGATCTGTACGAGCGTCCCATAGCAGGCACTTCTTCGGCTATAGTTGGTATGCGCTCATTGCTGAGGTATCTGTACAAAAGATCCTCACCTACACAACATGAGAAATGATAAGGCAAGTAAGAAAATCTTGTGGGAAACCAGAGAAAAACATTAGTTTTATTATTTTAATTTATCCGTTGTCCAAGAAAAATCCAGAAATCATTAATTATCATCAACGTCAAAGAATGCAGATGAAATCATGATCATGAAATGAATGAAATGATCATATGCTATGAAAAGCAACATAAAAGTGACTATTTTCCCTCAGATTATTACAATCATCTTATAATCTCTTTAAAACTATTTTTAATTTAAATTTATTTTCTATTTTATTTTCATGATATTTAATAGCATTTCAGTTTACATTTTCTTGTTGCTGGACTGATTCTCACAGAAACAACTGACATGAAGCAAGTGAATGCTGTTGTCTCTGTATGCCTCATACCTTTTCTTCCTTGTGTCCAGGGCCTGGCATAAGGGTCTGTCACACTCAAGCATGTTTCGGCTGGCATGCTGAGAGGCCGTGGTTTACCTGTGTTGCAGAAATGCAGTACATAAGAATAAAAATAAAGGAGCCTGCACTGTCTAGTCCAAGAATTACCATTATTGTGATGTTAGGTGTTTAATATAGGTTTTTAATACAATATTTAGCATAAAATCCTATATTCGTGGTAGAAGCCAGAGTAATTATTAATATAGTGAGCTCTAAAAATGTTTTAAAAACAATAAATACCATGGAACAACTTCGATACTAACCACATGAGGAGTTTCTCTCCCTAAGCCGAGTTTGCACTACGTTGGCCTCCACAGGATAGGCCGCCAGCTTGTCCTGGTCTGTGGTGGTGAACCGGCGGCGGCTCTCCTTATCCAGGAAGGAGTTGGGTGACTCTGAGCCTTTAGGTCTGCTGTTAATGTTGTTGAACGAGCTGGTCCTTGCATCCCTGGGGCAAAAGAATGTTGCTTCACTTATTCAATGGAAATGAATAATCCGGTTAACTAGTGTGATAAATCAGGAGCATTGTGTTTCATGTTTCTTAAAAATAAAAAATAAAAAAGTGCAGTAGAAAAGCTGGAATTTATTATACTGCTTAATACAAAAATAGTACATATGGCTTTAAAGTCATATAACATATATTGCCAGAAGTAATGGAAGGAAGGGAAGAGGGATTTTTTTCATTCATGCTAGCTGAGTGTTGGCTTAAGTAACCTATGAAAGAAAGGAAACAAAGCGGAAGGGAATGTAGAGTGAGGTTTAACGCTTTAGTGACTAAGGGAGGGGATACTGAGGTATACCAATTAACCCACAGGAATGTGGTTAAGTCTCTTAAGCTCTCTCTCTCTGCTACACTCTCAGTTTCTCACCGTGGCATGTAAGGCACTGATGGTGGAGGGGGGATGTACAAGTCCAAGATGGCTGGTTTCTGCTTCCTGCTGGTAGATCCATTGCTGCTGTCAGGTGACTGGGTTTTACTGGGTGACGAGGAGCTCTGGAGAACATGACACAGTAAATACACATGTCAACTCTGTTCTGATTAAAGGAAGACTGATCATACATTCAAAGAGTATGATTTTACATACTAAACTGAAGTTATTTTAAAATAACTGAAGTTCCAGTGTTGCCAGTCAGTCATGTCATCTTCTATACCGCTTAATCCTGCATTCAGGGTCGCGGGGGGCCTGGAGCCTATCCCAGGAAGCTTCGGGCACA
>JAQQZT010000005.1:15506841-15547881 GCA_030068275.1 Clarias platycephalus | reverse complement strand
AAGTCATTTGCTGTGTTTAGAAGAGCACTACCCTATTTAGAGCCCAAAGATTTCTGGCAAACAGTGTGTTGCTGAATTTAGATCCTAATCCTGGCAGTCAACGCTGCTCTTTTAACAGGCCTTGGAAAGAATGAGTGCTGAACATCTGAACCGGTGCACTGGGAGAGTCGAGGGGGTGCCTCCTGTCTGCACAAACCTCAGCTCACAAAAAATGCTGCACCACAGCCAGACACTTTGGTATAATGCTATAACTAACACGAACAGCCTGTTTCTAGCCCACCAAATGCAGTCTTAACCTGCACGATATCAGAGCAGAAGCTTCTTACAGCTGGTTTCACCATCAATACTGTGAAAAAGATAACACATAGTCTAACTCTTTCTATAACCTAGCCCTGTACTGCTTTATGGACACATATGGATGCTGTAGATCAATAGAATGCACAGCTTTACCCATTTAAAATGTTAACTGGAGCCATTTAAATCAAAGAACCACATGCAAATCTACTCTGAACTTAACTTTCTTTTTAATTGCTGTTGATGGAGGGCCTCAGTGTCTTGTTTTGGCAAAAGAAACTTAGTTTTCTCATCACTACAGTACTTTAAGCAGGTTTAAGAGTCTTTGTTTTGAAGACTCAGTATCTCTATGCTATATGAAGATGAAGCAGAGAGTGGAAGGAATTTCTGGCTGTACACTTCTGCTTTTAAGAAAACCAAACCTTTCAGGGAACATGTCTATAAAATGTTTTGATAACTACAAGACTGATGAAATAATTAGCATTATTTGGCAAATGAAAATGCCCATAATTATCTTATGTAGTAAGATGTAGTAAATCAGAAAAAAAACTGAACATGGACAATTTAATATAGCATTTCCACTTTACGGTGCAACACAATACGGACCAGCTCAGCTCGTTACTAGTCATCACCACTCAATAACCTCCATAGAAAGTCCTGCCACTTTCATGGCAGTGTTATTTACCAAGAAATGCAATGATATGTATAATCCTGGGTTTGGAATTGGCTCTGAGCTGTGCTGTTCATTGGAAAAACACTATAAGGTGCAACATCTGTTTCCTGTGTTGTTTGAGAATCTAGTATGATTTGCCAGAGAAGAACTCTGGAGTGCCAGTAATGCTAGCCATATATCTTTCTACTGCATAAAGCTTGATTGAACATCTTTAATATCTATTCCGGAGCTCTGAGATAATAGAACACTTTCCACCAATGAGGCTGCCATAGCTTGGGGGAAAAATAAAGTGGTGTAATGTTTCAGCACAAGCTCTGCAAAAGCTATATTATGGTCCCTGGCCAATTCATTGTCATGTAGCCATGCTGGGTTTAATGGGTTTTACATACACATCGTGAAACTTGAAGCAGAGCAACTATAATATAGTATACACCATGTGTATACTGTTAAAGCGAACAAGGTGAGATATGCATGTAATAGTCTTTATACATTAAAACACAAATATAAGTAATTATCATGATCGTGCAACAGGAAAGTAGAAAAAAACAGACCATAATATTCTTAACAATTTCTAAGAATTATACCACTTTCGTGAGTTTCTTATTTTGGAACGGTGCTACCAATTACCTCTGTGAAATTACCACAAGACTATTTAAGCTTGTTCC
This sequence comes from Clarias platycephalus, assembly GCA_030068275.1. Taxonomy (NCBI): domain Eukaryota; kingdom Metazoa; phylum Chordata; class Actinopteri; order Siluriformes; family Clariidae; genus Clarias; species Clarias platycephalus. The sequence continues at coordinate 15,546,249 of JAQQZT010000005.1, read as the reverse complement.
TTTCCAAGGGCTTATGAGATACAGTTCACAGAAGCCATGCTCAAATGGTCTACATTATGAAAGGGGACAAGTTCAGCTCCTCAATGAACATTTCCCATGGCACCAGCGGCATGCTGAGCCATTCCTCATGTGTACTTGGGGAGAAAAGTTCAAAGCGAGTTTCCGCACATGAAACTTACAGAACCTCCAGATCTACCCTTCACATTGTAAAAAAGTAGGAGATTTATCTAAGATAACTTTTACAACTATAAACAAATCAACCCAGTCCAAATTTATGAAATAGATCAAAAGAAGATTTGGTATGTTGTGGAAATATGTGGTCTGTGGATGCACAAGGTCTGGGCTCAATTACACAACTCATAAGGTGACAGGTGCTGGACACTAGGATGTACCATAAAGTTCATACAGTATGACATGAGCATTAATCAAGTCATTTATTTGCCCTAACCAAAGTCTTATGTATGTATGTATGTATGTATGTATGTATGTTTAAACCTGACAATCCTGCTTTCATTATTTATCTAACAGGAGACCAGCCATATTAGCATTGAATCAGACATGAAAGCCTAGCCTTTTTTTCCTTCAGATTGACCAACAGTAGTGTAGTAAATACTTACACTGATCATTCATATTAATTCACATTACAAATTCACCTGCCAAATACTGTGCAAATCCCCCTTGTGATATCAAAACAGATCAGACCCATCAATGTATGGACTGCACTAAATCTCTGAAGATGTGCAATGATATCTAGTAACAGGACAGTAGTAGCAGATTCCGTACGTCCTGCAGTTTCCAAGGAGGGACTAATGGATCAGACTTGTTTCTCCAGCACATCCTACAGATGCTCACCTGGATTCAGATATAGGCCAAGTCAACACCTTGAGTTCTTGGTCATGTTCCTCAAACCATTCCTGAATTATTATTATTATTTTTTTTTTTCAGTTTGGCATGGCGCATTATCCTAGAAAAAGACCACTGCCATTAGGGAATACTGTTTCCCTAACAGGGAACACTGAGCCCATTTACTTAATTTGTATGGCAACATCCACATAATTGCCAAGACAAAACGTGTCCCAGCGGAATATTGTCCACAGCATCACCATGATTCTACAGGTTTACCTTCTTCCCATCGTGCATTCTGGTGCCATCTCTTCCCCAGATGTACATGTACAGTACCTGGATATCCCAGTGATATAATAACGAGTATGCTTTCTGTGCATTTATAAACATTGTTTAGGCAAATGTAAGTATTTTTGACCCTCTAGCACTGCTCAAATGGATCCAACATTTCTCCAGGTACAAGAAGCACATGCATCAAGGCTCTCCTTTGTTCTGGCACCCAGGTGATGAAGTGAACTTTCCCAGGCTGTCCGGACATCTGAATCACTGGCTATCCACTCAACAGAAAACTACAGCTCTAACTATTCAAAAAGCACTTCAATTAGCATCATTGTAGTCTGTTGTGTTTTTCATGAAGTAATAACCTCCCCAACAAGGCTTTTAGACTGATGGTATTCTTACTCCATGAGTTGAGGCCTAGCATTCTAATAGAGACTACAAAACACTTCTAGTCACTCTGGATAAGTGTGTCTGCCAAATAAATGTAAATGAAACTTGTATTATGAATCCTTCTTGATTAACACATGAATGGTAGCCATGTTCATAGAGAACAAAAACTGATTCAGTGTTTTAGGCTTAGTGCAAACTGAAGAGGGCTTCAGAGTCTCCAGCAGTATAAGATTCTCACTAAAGCCTTTAAGTGATCAAAGACCAGAGCATAAAAATGCTTTTTATGATGCAGGAAGTGGTAACAGTTAAAGCAATTCCATCTGCCCAAACAGAGGTTGACAATGTTGGAGAGCACAGCTTGAAACTATTTAATTTATCTCCCCACCCACATTTAGCCTACCTCTACCTAACTTTCCCCTTGTACACAATTATTTAAGACAGTTCTGTTTGCTGTAAACCTTTTTAATGTAATTAACATTAATATATACTGCTGAGTGTGCAAAAAACATATCCAGTTAAAAGCTTCTCACACTTTACCCATTTGGCTATACATGAGATGAAGGTTAGAGAAGTAACTTAATAAGAACGAACCCCAACCCCATGCGCTATTACTCATGTTTGTCCACCTGTGTACACAGGAGAGAGCACAAAGGCATGATGTCAATAAACCTCATTGTCTTTTTATAAAAAAATAAAATAAAAAAAAAACATAAAAGATCTGCAAAGACCCATTCTATAAAATAATGAAGGGCATGGACTCAAGACGGGCTTTTCATTTTTTGCTTTCTCCTGGCCTTTCACAGACACAATATGTTTTAGTACATAACACGCTGGATGATATGACCTCAAATCAATATGCAGATTAATTGAACATTTTACCTTGATTATGATTAATGAATGACTTTTAGGGCCTCATAGTTCACCGACAAGGTTTGTACAGTGGAGCCTTGGATTATGAGCATAATTCATATTTCAAAACTCGTAAATCAAATTGAATTTTCCCATAAGAAATAATGGAAACTCAAATTATTTGTTCCACAGCCCCCCCAAAAAAAATACATAAAAATAATTAACACAAAATATAAAGTAAAAATAAAACAAATTAACCTGCACTTTACCTTTAAAAAAAGTAAAAATAAATCCCGACAGATAAGTGTTTCATCTTACACAGTTACCCTTCCTCCACTCTTTTCAGACACACACGTGCGCACACAATGGAAACACTGTTTTATCGAAAAAACTAACAAAAAAAATATCTCTGACACTCGATTAAGCGACACACATACGGAATCACTGAGGTAAAGTAAAAATAAAACAAATGAACCTGCACTTTACCTTTGAAAAGAATCGCGACAGAGCAGTGTGTCTGTGTAGAGCATAGAGAAAGAGTGTGTGTGTCTGTGAAGGCGAAAGTAGGAGGGGTCTATGTGTGTGTGTGTGTGTGTGTGTGTGTGTGTGTGTGTGTGTGTGTGTATGTGTATAGTAAACAGTAAGTGCAGAGTCACGCACTAAGACCAAGCAGGGGGGATGATTACCCACAATTCCGCAGAGCAAGAGAGAGAAAAACCGTTGGCTCAGTTGTGATCACGTGACGCTCAGCGTCAAAACAAGAAGCGCATGCGTGATACAGTACATGATACTCGGTACTCGTAAACCAAGACTTGTTCGTTTTCCCAAGTAAAAATTTATTAAAAATCTTTGCTCGTCTTGCGGAATACTCACAAACCACGTTACTCGCAATCCGAGGTTTCACTGTACTGTAAATATGCTCAACTACTAAGAGCTATTACTATGTTGCTTCCATGTTGCAGTCACGTATCTACGCATGTGATAGTATGGGGACAGTTTTAACATAATTAATAATAATAATAAAACGAATAATAATAATAAATATGGGTAGCATTACATCAATTACAGATTTTAAATATAGGTTTCGATAAAAATTTTTATTAATTGTCTGGCCCTGCTCTGAATTCTTTCCCTAGGACATGCTGGACAATATAACCAATTCAGATTTTAAGAGTATATGAGACTTATAATCATGTTCATGTTCAATATATCTGTTGTAAGCATACTTACTTGCCCTCTGTACTTTTTTTGTCTAGAGAGAGAACAGGCCTGACTTGTACAAAAAAATATATATATATGCTAACATTAAAATACAGCGGTGATGGCAAGCAAAAGTTATCAGGGCACTATACCTTACATCAAATTTACTTAACTTTTCCTGAAAGTTAGAAAACTTTCACTGGAGGAAATTCTTGAATTTCTATGACTTAGATCTACCGCTAATTCTAGTGGTGCAAGTATTATAGGATTTATCACAGTTTCCTACTTATTCACATTCATGTAATATTGTGGTGATTGTTGTAGTGAACAAATATTTCTATAACATGTCAGTGACGCAAAATCATAAGACCTGCTACAAAGTTCAGGCTTAGAGATACTTTGACTAATTTACATTATAGAAGATAAATAAAATAACATGAAAATGCTGGATGATTTGTTTATCCAAAGGGTTTATGGGCATATGGCATTTCTTCTCGTATTTTGCTCCAAACTAGGGCTTGGCCTTTTTTCCACAAAAACTATTTTTCAAGGCATAATAACAGCAACAATAATAATATTAGTGTTAATAACCTTTATTAAAATTATCAAATTAAAATTTAACCCCATCTCCTTTCAAAGCTTAACCAGTGACACACACATACACACGTGCAAGAAACATGTCCGTTTTCAATCTTATTTTGAGGGTCCCCCCCTGCCCCCCTAACTTAAGTTATCTATGACATAACATCTTATCTATGAAGGGTTGTCCTGAGGTCAAACAGTTATTGTGCTTATTATTATATAATAATCAAAACTGTTTGATTTACCTTTAAATGATGATGCCTAGGAGTTATTTAGCAGCTATAAATGTACCTGTAAGTGAAATTTAAGACCTACTGTGCAAGTCACTTGTGTGCAATGCTTTCTTTATAAAAGCTCAACAGTGTACAGAGTACGTCTACTAAATCTGTATTTTTAGTACTGACCAAAGCACACAGCAAGTCTACTGCTTCCAGAACCAGCTCCTGGTGACCGATGCGAGCCACTCCAAGCTCTTCCAGATCCTGATGAGAGATCTTCAGCAGCTGCTCTCCACTGATCTTCTCCCTCTCAAAGTTGGCAACATATTGCTGGAGACTGTCATCAAGACCTTGACAATGTAGAATAAAAGAAAACAGCATGAATGTAACATGGCAAAACATTCAAGGGATTCATACTCTCTCATCTAGCCACAACTAGCAAGCTGCTTTTCTTTAGAAGTTCCTGTGTTTACTTTGCAGTCACTCAGAGAGAACAGGTGTGAGATGGAGCTCCTGATAAAGCGATTATAAACACGACGTAGGTTCCAACTGCCAGTATGTGTGCATGGGTGTGGGTTGATAAAAAATATGCAACTCTTTATTTGAAAAAAAATATATGAATGAACCAAACACTGCTGCATTATAGTCATCTGTAAAAATTAACCTTAATGAGTTTTAACTTTACAGGTTCCCAAGGCTTCCGCTTCGTTATGTAATTCCTCAACAGGTTAACTCAAATACCTGCAGCACAAGCTTGGATGATGTTTTCACAGAATACAAATGAACATGGTCAATGAAACCCAACTGTTTAACTTGCACAGGAACTTGCATTCAATTCCAAAACTGAGTGCCTGTGCAACAACACACGCCTACGCCAAGCGACATACACAACGCAGCCCACTTTCAGAGCTGTTCCACCAGAGTGTCAGTGAAGGATGGCTCTATGGGGTAATGGGGGGGGGAGCGTGCCCCAGTCAAAGGAAGTACAGAGAGGGCCAGCTGCAGAGCACTGGCCTCATGCCCTGCTAGGGCTCAATGGACTGTCAGCCCAGACACAACAACACAGCGCATCATTCAACACCACATCCATCTCAGTCCAGCTTTGGAAATTGAATACAAAGCACCTTCCTAACTGCCATACATAGGAAGGCTTAACTTATTAATTTAAATTGGCCCTCGAAATGTTTGATTTCAATGTGTTTTAAAAATTTCATTTAGAAATTAGATTAATTTCTACAACAAAAAGCATACTGTATTTATTGAAGAAATGTAAAATTGGACCAAAAACTGGACTCGCTAATGTGAGTCTCAATCCTTTCCTAGTTGAACTTTGAAATAAAATGCGTCTTATCCTAATAAGGTTTAACTCCAAAGTTCAGTCACAAGTGTAAGAGCGCAGTTCGAGGTGAATGAACACAGCCCAGCACAAACAGTTCTCCTTACTGACTTAGACAAACTGTGCAAACTTAAAGGCGCAGAACAGAAAAGGAGAACTGTCTCCCTTCAGAATCAGCTATTGCTAAAAAAAGTGATACTATTCTTCTATGGAGATTTTCAGAGTCTAGTAATCAGAGGAAGAGTAGAGAAGAGCTGGAATGTAGTAAAGTGATTGCAGGGCTTGATCCATTTTTTTCTGAGTGGTTTTCCATCATTACAGTAAGATGGCACATTGCAACACTAGAATTAACAGCTCTCACAGGGCTCACTAATGAAAGCTCTTTACTGCTGCTCAGTTGACTCTGCATTATTTGACACTGGCCTGGAAAAATAAAGCACACATGCAATGAAAAAAAATTAAATAAAAAAAATCAGGACTTTTTGGCAGCTATTAAAGCATTCCAACATTCCTTCTCCCATAAAGAATCTGGAATTAAGGCTCAGTTTTGTTTTTCAAGATCCAGAGATCAAATAGCAAACCATACATAGATCCTTCCCACCTGCTTGACACACCAGGGAGAGAGAAAAAAACAATCACTGTGTGAATTTAGTGAGAATGATAGGAAAGCTTTCCTCTGGTCAAAACGCCTATGAAACTGAAGCTCCCACCATAAACACACACAGTGTGTGTGAGTTCGTGTGTGTCAGAGAGAGCGCTTACAATTGAACTCTACACAATAAAGTAAGCTTAAATGTCAGTTTAGTGTGAAGTGAACAACAGAGACAAGTGAAGCATCTTCTAAAAGAGAAGCAGCCAGAAGTACTTTACCAGCTATGTTTACATGGGCAATATTTATTCAATGTAGTCAATAGAAGAACTTAACTATATACAAGGATGCTGATCCAATAAAATGAGTGTTTCTCAGGGAGTTTTTCCTTGCCACTGTCGCCGTCGGCTTGCTCATCAGGGACAGTCTTATCATTTTGATTCATACATGTTCACATCTCATACAAACTTAAATAATTCTTTTGACTGCGTCAAGCTGCTTTGCGACAATGTCAATTGTTAAAAGCGCTATACAAATAAAATTGAATTTAATTGTTTACATGCCCAAAGCATTTAATAAGAATATAATTTTTTTGACAATTTTTTTTGAAAAGTGGCTTCCCCTGCTGTGAAGCGATAAAATGGCAAGAATATAACAGAAGAAGAAGAAAAGGGATTAAGAAAAAGTAAAAAGGTCTCTGAGGTTAGGTTAGGCTTCGTATCTTCCCATCTTCAACCTTTTATGACTGGTTACACAGATTCAGTCACACCTATGATTGGTTAGATACTTGCATATGAAATCCAATCAATGCCCCTTCCTTAGCCAGAGACCAAAGAAAGAGAGAGAGAGAGAATGTTGTTCTTACTCGTCCTGTCAAATAAATGTACCTCTATGTGTAGCAAACATTCTTACAAGGGATAAACTATCAGATAAAGTGTTTACCTGGCTAATATTTACTTGTTGCCCGGATGGTCAAAGCTTTACACCAACCCTGTTATTTCTATTGAAAAATCAGGTTGGATAGAATTAGACTGTTCCGACTGAAGTGCTTATATGATGCATTTTTATTTTGATTAGGCCATTACTCTGATTATGGAATGTTGGGGTCCATGTAAATGTACCTACTGAAGAAATAAAACAACTCAGGGCAATGTTAAAGGTAAATAATCAACAACGGATGGACGGAATGAAATTATAACCCTAAATATAATTTTTTATATATTCCTCTTATACCCCAGCAAATTGCTAATGCTATCATTTTGTTTTATTAATTAAAGAACAGTACAATGTACTTTTTAGCCATTTATAATTACTCTTAGTGTAGAGGAGCATCCAAAAGCGTTGTGTCCTAAAGTATACTGTTTTTATTTTCACAAAATATTAACGAGTTGTCCCCCGAATGTGATTGTGTCTCTGTGTTCTGTGTGAAAGGAATCTGTGGCTGTTGTCACGCCTTTAAGCCAGAAGCAGAAATAGTGATGCACAAGACAAGATCTGTGTCAAAGAGAGAACCCCTCTCAACGAAAGTGTCTGAAGTTTTTTGAGATGGGTGATATGTGTGTGTGACCTGACATTAAAATGGTTAGCAGCTAAACCACTAATATCTTATATAGGAGCGGGTCAGACGATTGTGCTGCAGTTAAGTAGTGGTAAAGCTGTAGTGCATCAAGAACAATCAACTGAAGGAGCTGAGATTGAGACTGATTAGCAGTCTCACATTAATATTTAATTGTTATGAAGTGCACTGGGCTTGCTGTAGCATTAAGAGATGCAGTAAGATGTAAAAATCGACTTTCTCCCGACAAATTCCGCATTCTGCGTTTTGAACAGAACAGTGGCTATAATGGTTTTGTCTAGGAATGTCTAGGTTATCACAACAGTGACATGTAAGCCAATCCCACAGCATGAATGTGAGACCTTAACACTGGATGCATTTAGCACAGTTAAACGAAATGGCAGCGAATTAGGGAGATGGACCCATAAGTAGATCGTTGCGTTTGCGCATGATGTAAATGATCCATGGCTAGCAAATGCACCTCAACACACAGTTCACCTGCTCTTGTTATTGAGAAAGCAATAGAATGGTGTTTCTGACGCATATGTTACATGTCACACTAGGCGGCAACACAGTTGTGTTACACGGTCACGCCTCCGATTTATGTAAATTACTAAATGCAAGTGAAGGCAGCATGTTGTGGAGATCTTTTCAGCGACATTAAATTAACACAGTATTGTACATACTCTCTGAACATAAAATTAACATTTCTGGTTTAATTTCCAAATCACTTGCTGAATTTCAAGCAGAAGTTTACTAATCATACTAATGGAGTCACCACCTGACAACCCCCAGAAAAATCTATCCTACTTTCACATGTACATTTATGTAACGAGAAACTGAGAAACCTTTGCAAGGATACGGATAGTACTAGGATCTTGTTTGTTGTCAGAGCTGAACTGTTTGGTGTAGGTGCATTTTTAGATCAGCTAGTTTTAGATCCTGGTTTTTGTTTTTGCCACCCCAGAAAGAATTTCATATTCTAAATTGTTAGCTTACACTAAAGGGTGTCAAGTTATCATGTGACCTTAACATCTGTTCCAACAGGAAGTAGTACAAACCTCTTACTACCCCTACCCCCACCCGACCCTTGTACTATTTGGAATTAACACCCTCTAAGCCCTCTCCTTTCTGTTGGAGTTCCTTCTTGTAGCCAGGCTCTCATCTGTAGACAGGCCCTGTGAAAAAGGAAGAGCAGCCTTTGGTTCTCAGAGATTTGATTACATGAGAAAGAAAGCCTTCTACCTCTCAGAGAGTGAACAGCCTCCCAGTGGGAGATTGAACCTATCTGACCTCCCTTAACTTACTTACACACACACACACACACACACACACGCGCGCGCACACACCTCCCTACTGTGCTGGCCATGCCCTCCATGGGAGAGGAGTGGAAAACACATTGTGTACAATAGTGGCTGCCACTGTTTCTTTTTTTATTTAGACTTTCAGGCAAACCTGTGAGGATTGGAGAAATGGCCATTGTTCTCCATAGAGCTCCTGTTGTGGGAATTTCAGATTTCTATAATGGCATTCCCTCAGTACACAAGAAGCCTTGTAAAGACTCGCATAAAAAAAAAAACAGAAAATAAAGAACATAAAAACCTGAGTGTTATGCCATAAATCTTAACACATGATTACACAACATAACAAAGCTTTGTGCAAGAAGAACAAAACACTGTCAGCTGATTAACAATTTTTATCCCTTCTATAAGAATTTATGATGGACTTTGTATGACATGAGGCAATTTATTTCTTTAAAGATGACTCAAGTTTCACTACTTGAACAACTTTCTAATCATCTCACAAACTCTAATACCAAAACCCAACTCAGTGGTACCTCGAATTATCTTAAGCAAATGATCAGTAGATAAATAATACAACTGGGGGGGCTCTAAGCTGGAAGAGACTAAACTAAAAGCCAAAAGGTGCTCAGGCTGACCCACATGTTGCCTTGACATGTGACAGATGCTAAAGGGGGAGGAGGTTTTACAGAGCAAAAAGAGCCACAGGGGAAAAAAACTGATCCGACAGGTTTGCCACCGCTCACATGCAATTTTTGCATCAGGGATGAAAAGATCAAGTGGGGGGAGGAAGGATTAATTATTAGTTAATAATAAGCTGAGACGTGAACACCAGATCAGCTTTACATTGGTCTATTAGTATACTGTTTAGCATAATCACACATTTACAATCTTACATTTTTCTAGCACAAAGATATGTTTTTATACCAAAAAAAATTATAATATGATATTTGGCAAGCCAGACAAAGAAGTCATGAGATCTGAACATTGAAACTACTTAAACACTCTTCTCTCGAAAAACAAACAAACAAAAACCCTAGCCATTGATTGGATTCACTGAAGCCTGAGGGTCTGACATTTCTGCAACCGCTAAAAGCTATACTAAGACTTTGTCACTCCTGATAAGTTTGAACAATGCAGTAAATACAGGTTCATTACAGATGTGTAATCAGAAGTGGTTTGAAAATCAGGCACTCCCCAACCTATCCCTCTAACTCTCGTCTGTGCCGCATGCCCGAAAGGCAAAACCACAATTACAGAGAAGTCTCAGACTCGGAGGTGGGGACACCTTAAATGTACGACACTAGTTATAGCCTACTGTTTACATACAACTTACAGAAAAAAAGGCCTGTAATGATGGAATTTTTTTCTCACATATAATGAATTCAGGTTTTCCCCAAACCAACAAACGCCTTAATATGGCAACTAAACAACCTCTAACCTCAAACCCAAACACAAAGTCTGATACGGAATGTGTGTTGGAACATACTGAAATATACAGATCTATTCTGAGAAAACCGCTTGTTTTCATTTCATTTTTAAAATCATAATAAATAATAACCCATCAGCCAAACTACTGCAAGTTTGTGACGGATTCATATAAATAAGTGAAAAATATATTATATTTAATGTTTGTCAAATAACCCTTAAGGCAGAATAAATGTTTTTCAGTCTGATCTAATGTTTTATGCATTTTGGCACATGCTGGCAGTGGAAACCTGTTTTTCTACAAAGTTCTTCATGTGAAGAAAACGAAAAGATATGTGTCTGTTTGGAGTCACCCTTGACTTAAAAAAAAATAAATAAATAAAAAATAAAAATTTCTTACATCGAATATGGTGAGTGTTTCAGGTGGAAAGGTCTTAGTTATCATAGATCAAGATCATAGATCAATATTTCCATTGGCTTAGGAAGTCTTGGGTTGACTTATCCTATTCCACGTGGATGCACACAAATTCATCGCAATGAGCTTGTAAAAATTGTAACAACAGTCTAAATGTACAGAACATGGTCACATGCCAGAACATTAAAGTGTGACTTGATAGAATAAACGTGCATTAATGATTAATATATGAGGGAAAGAGTCATATGGCATAAGAGACACACATAAAAACAAACAGCAACAAGTCTCACCTGCACCCTGAATTCAAACATTAATATGGTCACTTATTCAATAACTTTGGGCTTTGTCAGTATTTATGCTGATGCCAAAACTACATACAAAGAGCTTTTAAGCCTCCTTGCAAAAGGTTGGCTGGGCTTGAGTAGCATTCAGTGGCAGCATTTCCCCTGTACGTACTCTGGTGTGGTTAAGACTCTTTTGAATGTGCACGAGCACTACCAGCCCTCTTTTGTTTATCTACATGCAGGTGCTGGTTGAGGGAATTATTTAACTTAACTTAAAAAAAGAAAGTACAGCAACAATACAGAACCAGATCTTTTCCATTGTTTCTTGTGATGAACAGACGGATCACAAACGTACATCCAGAACAATACTGTAACTGAAATTTAGGTTAAGGGAAATGCGGGCTTGTTTATATATACTGTACAGGTTTCCAGGACTTCATTTGTTTGTTTGGACAACTTTAGGACATAGTTGACGTGTCTTGTGGACAGATTTGTGCTGTAAGATGTTATTCCAAATTACAAGAATCAACTGATGTCCAAAAAAACCATAATGACCTGCTTCTACTGAAATAGCAGCCACTGGAAAGGGAAAACCCAAAGCGATGGTCAGTAAAGTACCTAGAATTTAACGGCACAATTGGACACTACATGCAACTTACCATTCACCATCATACTTAAAAACAACAACAAAAAAAACAGCAGGGAGACCACTGATGAATCATCAGAGGCTATTGTTTACCTGCTGTTAATCATTACACTGCTAAGAATTTCATGCTAAGATAATGGGTCACTGCTATGCCACAGAGAAATCCCATCCCATATACCAGGTGCTTTCCATGTGTTAGGACACCTAACTTACTCGTCCTTGTGTATAAGAAACTAAAGTATATAAGAACATATTCTTCTTCTTCTTCTTATAATAATAATAATAATAATAATAATAAGTAGTAGTAGTAGTAGTAGTAGTAGAGGAACATCTGCAGGTGTCACACATACAAAAGCTTAAAAAACTACTAAAAAAGAGATTACATCCCTAAATGAAAAGTTAATCAAGCAAACCAGAGAGTAACTAGTAGAAAGTGCAGGCAAGTCTCAACATGTTCCAGACATGAACTTACCACTTGCACCAGTTATGGAGACAAAGGGAGAGCAACCTTCGGTAAGACAAATTTAGGAGGTATTTCCTTAACAAAACTACAGCCAAGCTAATCCCTTTGGAAAGAAATAACAAATGCTTGAGGGTTGTTATATATAGTAGACTCACCAGTGGTTATTTGGCCTTTAATTTTAAAAATGTGTCCAAAAGCCACAAGTGACATGGAACAAAGGACAAGGACATAAAAGGCTATTTGTAGCACTTTTCTCTCTTGATTCATTGAGGGTTTGGCCTACTCGTGGTATACATTCCTGCCTCAGTGGTTAGTTAAACATAGTGAAATATGTCCTACAGTCTACATAGAAAAGTCTTCTCTTCCATATCATAGTTCGTTATACAAAGCTGTGTCAACACTTGCCAAAAGCATTCTGCATATTACAACAACGACAACACCAGCACCACATATTTAAAATTTCAAACTGAATTACAACAGCAGGGAAACAGGACTTCCCACATGCTATCATCAGATATGATCAGATAACTCAGGCATGCAGACAATGTGCTTGGGAATTCTGACATGCTGTTTGTGAAATGTAAAAGGTATCACATAATGCTTTTACTACTCGTAATGTCCATAGTGGATCAATTTTTTGTGTACAGCTGTGATCACATAACCTCTTACCTAATGTACCATGTAAATAAAGAGAAAAAGGATAAGACATTTTGACATGGAATGAAATGATCAGGTATTATACGGTCTTGATTCAACCATCAAGTAAGCATTTAAATGCAATAAAACATCATCATGCTGTGTTTAATGAATTTATAAATATTCTGTGGCTGGTGAGGCTCCTTACTTACAATTCATTTATGTTTCAAATGAGCATTCCATGTTCCTAATTTATTACCTGTCAGTAAAAGTGTGAACTTCAGAGTTAAGGCTGGATTTTTCTCACCGTGTTAATGCCAGACGTTTGTAAGAGGCCAGTGCTTTTAGGTTAAGAGGGGCACTAACACTGGCTTTGCTAAGCTCAAATAATCTTGCAGATTTGTACTGGGATATTCAGGCCCGAAGACAAAGCCAACAGGTTCACTTCACCCCGCCACAAACAAGGTGACCCTTTATTATGTCTTGTCTCTGTGAGAAACAGAGCACAGATTCATGCAAATGTCAACGGACTCTGTTTCAGTGGAAAGGTGCTGTGTGTACAGCATAGCTTTAAGCTAAGCTTTGTGTACTGCTTAGCTTAAAGTCGAGCATGTACAGTAGAACTGGAAAAGTTAAAATTGACAGACAGAAATAATTCTAAGTTCTATTTCTTGTCATATAGACATTAAATGCCATAAAGCCATCACATAACTAAAACACTGGCAGAGACTCCTTTGTGTACAGTAATAATGACCATTATATATTTCTAAGAATACATTGCATGTACCCAAAACAAACTCTCTGGCCCTAAAATAATGGAGCTGTGTGGACAAAAAATATCAACTAATGCACTGACACAGAAGCACGGTGGAGTTTCTTGACATTTCTCCAAGTTAGTAAGAAAATCTGCTTTAAATTTATAAGGAAGAAGAAAGGAAGAGGAGAGGACGAAACAGGAGCCATATGGAAATTTCATAACTGAAAAGTCTTACAGTTAGTGTCAAGATGGCTGTTTAAAAGCAACAATGGAACAGAAAAAGAATTGTCAATCTGAATAATGAATATGAGTATTCTATAAGTTTTCTATGCAAAGGCTTAAAATAATTTTAAAAACCTCATGTAACCTCATGCAAATGGTGTTTTTCATTTCCATTTATTTTTTAATTACACAATTGTGTTGTACAAACAGCTAGCAAATGTTAACTTACTTATTTTTGAGGAGTGAAAACCTTATTAAAATTTTTGGGCTGCATCTCAAACCACTTACTGTTGGAACTTATCCGAACTTACGTACAAATTTTGAGAATTTTAGAATTTATTGATGCTAGAAACACTACTTAATGCACGGTATGATGTTCGCGATACACATTTTAATTTGTCACTATATGCACACTGACTTGGCAACATTAACCAGGAGAGTAATCTCCACACCCAAACACATTACAAGCTACTAAATATTTTTATGCAATTAGAATAGAAGGCAATCTTACAAGATTAAAATGGTTGGTCACATTAAGTACATACTTTCTTTTAACAGAAGGGAAGGGCAGAATGTTGTCCTAAAATATTCTGTTGTCATTTGCTTCCTGTCATGACCAGTTTTTTCTTTTTTTCTTTTTTAAACACCTACATTGTTCGTCTGGGTGCATAATGACAAAAATACCAATGCTGGACAATACATATGCAACATTCCTGACTGTGGAATTAGCCCGATATAACTCTAATCAAAATATTCTTCTATTTAAACAATTATTAGACTGCATCTTGGTCTGAAATTATTTTCCACTCGAATAGACTTAACTTGATTTATTTTACTCTGAATTTAGGTTTACAGGAAGTATATCTATTCTGATTTAATGATCATATTATTATCACAGAATGTATATAAACTTTGCTATTGGTCACCAATACTGATCTGTCCCTAGCAGAAAAGACAAAAGCTGAGAAATTATTTTAAATTGAAGGCAACTAGATCTGTATGAACAACAGAAAGTGTGCTGTTACTTCAAGTCATTCCATGCGGAGATGGACTTCCTTAAAATACCTTGCAATGTTAAATATTGACTCCTCAGAGTTTCTGTTAAATGAGTCATGCTTTTAGACTCTACCTTCTCACACAGTCAATCGTGAGGAACACATGATGAAGCAACAGGCTTTATGCATGAAAGGATACAGATATGCTCATTCCATGTCTTGGAAGCTGACCAGATAAGCATGTCTCTCGTTAAGAGTCTCTGAAGATATCAAACTCTGACTTTTTGAAAGGGTGTCTATGGATGGCATCATCTAAAAGGATCAGTCTCTCTAAAAGCAGATTTGTCCTAAATCCGCTTGAGCTAACTATACTTGTTTAACAGGCAATGCTTTCAAGGCTCTCACTTTCACACTTTTTTGTCATCTCATTAAAGCTTAAACAATGCTAACCGAAACCATCAGGTAACTAAACCAGTCCCATGAGTCATAGAGCATGCAGTATAACCTACATTGTTCTTAAGCATTGACCTCCAGATGCAGTTCACTGGAAGAGCAGCCATCTAATCAAGTGTCTGGTCCTTAAAAATAAACCAGCCGAATTTCCCATGATCCAACACTATTTCTAGGGCATGGGTGGGTAATAGGTCAAACATTTGGCAGGGAACAATACTGGACAAACCCAGATCTAAAAAACGGCTAAATGTTTTGTAGGCTATATGCCATGTTTTATACAAGAAGAGGTGACTTCATCATAAGTGAGAAATGCATATTTGTTGCTTTCCTGGGGAATAGCTGTTGCTACTGTTTCTTAGGTCATCCAAATAACTAACTATTACACATGATATGGCCCACATACTATATCCTGGCATAACTCACTCAGCAGGACTTTTACAGTAGTTGGAGAGCGCTGTTTGAAATGTTTGAAATGCCACAGATGTAAAAAAGAAATGAAAGTCTGTCTCAATGTTTATTTGGGAGTTGAACAAGTAGTCAGGAAAAAAAGAAGCAGAAGTCGTATGTGTGAAAATAATCTGTCCGGTTTTCAGTGGAACATTCCTTAAATAGAATCAACTGTATTAAGAATCTCCCTGACATAACCCCCAGTTGGAATGTGTGTATGTGCAGAAGCATAAAGGCCAGTGTCACAGTAATATATCCAATTTAACGGTTATGTAACCTACCTTGATGAGAATTCTGTATAACAATTAAATAATCCACAAACAAGTATTTTAAAAAACGAATAATTTATCCGTATACAAAACTATGCTCAAAGGCTTAAGCAGTCATTTTAAACAGTGTACAGATGAAAATACGCACGTTAGATTTGTAAAGTTCAGCAGACGCCAAGCACTGACATGGTTGGACCAGGGGATGCTGTTTGTTTTTAGGGTGAGGTAACTGCCTGCTAACAAAAATTGCTTGGTGAAGGCATTTGGGGAGTCTTGATAGAATTCAGTTTTGCTTATTCAGCAAATGCTTTTATCCATTTAGGCTCTAACATTGTTCAAACATATAGCAAAGCTGAGATGCTTAAGGACCAAATTAGGGTGGGACGTTCAAGAACTGTTTAAATAGAGAACAATAAGATATGATAAAAATTGATTACACACTTTCACACACCCCTACACGTTGAGTTATACAACTGTTGATGTTGTGCCAAGTTTAACTACAGTAACGCAGATTTACGTACTAGGCATGGAAATCCTGAAGGACCAGCCAATACGATATCATCACGATATTTAGGTGTCGATTCAATTTGCATTGTGATTCTGTAAGTATCACTATTTTATAAATATCCTGATTAAAAAATTTAATTCTAAAATCTTCAGATTTCATAGCAATTATAAACAAACCAAGCAAATAATTTGCTCTTACAGTGTGCTGCCTGCCAATGTGTGAATAGTTTTGAGTGTAGTATTGAGGAAATTCATTGTCTGTAGCTCTTAATCCTGTATACAGGGTTGCAGGGGCCTGAAGCCTAGACCAAGAGACGCTGCGAAATCTAGGAAAGGCAGTTAGCCTAATCTGCATGTTTTTGGACTGTGCAAGGAAATTGGTGCACCCAGAGGAAATACATGCACACAGACCCCAAATGGGAATTGAACCCGGACCCTGGAGGTGCAAGGCAACAATGCTAACCACTATGCCACCTCCACCTCAATACTGCAGGTATCTGTGGTGTAGAGAAAAGGCAAAGCCATTCAAATAGGTAACTTGCTACCTCTGTCTTCTTATTTAAATGAAGCAGTGCTTCCTGAACTATGCACCTGCAAAACTGAAATCGAGCAAAAACTGCGATAATTTTACAGCCTTTCAGTCAACCTTAACAGCCTCCTTGTGATAAGAAATAATATTACTACAGCTCAGCAAATAACCAATAACCAACTAGTCAGGTTAATATCAATTATACTTAACAAAAATACTAAATGACTTGTGAAGATTTTTTTTTAATAAAACAGAACAAAGACATGCTATTGGGTTGATAACTCTCAGAAAATACAGTAAGTTAAACTATGAAAGTGGGGAAACGAAAAAAAGTCACATAAACTGTGTTTAGCAGCCGGTCGCTCCCGAATGACGCGCGCGAGCTGCCGAGTTTCTACGAAACTGCAGGTAAACAAAAGCGGCGCGCGAGCTCAGAGCTGATAAAATATATGAACATTTAATGAGCAATAAACTCGTACATCATAAATATGCCGCGGATATACTCACCTCTCATCCACTCCACTACTTGCTTAGGTGTCCACTTAGTTATCGGGTCCATCGTTTCCCCACTTAAAATACTATGCAATAGAAGTTGAAACAAAACGCCGACTGCCGCGACTGTTGAAGATTCTCACTGCGCGCAATAATCATTGTGCCATCGCTCTACCAAGCCGAAAAGTATTCCACTTTAAACTCAACACTGGTGCTTTAATTCACTGAACCCTGAGAGCAGCTGAACTGGAGAGGTCAGGAAAGTCGCTCCGGGAAAGCAGTGGAACAGATTAAATGACAGAAAGCCGTCCAATCCGCAACAAGTAGCTCGAGCGGAGACAAGGCGGGGGGAGGGGCTTTAGCGCACGCGCGCTCGCGCACGCACAAGTTCTAACCCTGTGTCATTATGACTAAATGCAACTAAATAAAAAAAAATAATCAAATAATATTTTTGTAATATTCAACAAATCTCCTCATGATCAGCTAGATTTGTGCGTGGGCTGTAAAAAAAAATCCAGTGTTAGTACAGAATAAATATCTGAAATTCAGAAGTTGTTGTGTTAACTTAAGGAGAAAGAAAAATGTTTTATAATAAAAAAAGTAAAATAATCAATGGATCTCACCATCATGTCATTTTAATTTTTCATAACAGAATACCTTATCGGGCAACACGGTAGTTTAGTGGCTAGCACTGTCGCCTTGCACCTACAGGGTCCAGGTTCGATTCCCATCTCTGTGTGCATGAAGTTTGCATGGTCTCCCCGTGGGTTTCCTCCCACAGTCCAAAGACATGCAGATTAGGCTAATTGGCATTCCCAAATTGCCCGTAGTATGAGAATAAGTGAAAATGTGTGTGTGTGCCCTGTGATGGATAGGCGCCCTGTCCAGGGTGTACCCTGCCTTGTGCCCTAAGTCTTCTGGAATAAGCTCCAGAGATGCTGCTGAATAGAGGATAAAGCGGTATAGATGATGAGTAAGTGAGTGAGAATACCTAATCGGGCAGCACGGTAGTTTAGTGGTTATCACTGTTGCCTTGCCTTTTCAGGGTCCTGGTCTGTGTGCATGTTCTTCCTATGCTTGCTGGATTTCCTCCGGGTACTCCAGTTTCCTCCCACACACATTACCCATAATGTGTGTGTGTGTGTGTGTGTGTGCGTGTGTGCGTGTGTGTGTGCCTTGTGAAGAACTGGCACCCTGTCCAGGGTGTACCCCGCCTTGTACCCTAAGTATCCTGGGATAGGCCGCTCGCGACCCTGTATTCAGGATAAAGTGGTATAGATAATGAGTGTGAATGCCTTATCATGTTGCATCCTTTACATAGTCCATATTTGTTTCTGAATATTTGAAGTAGTCTTTAGATCCCTTTTGACTCCAGCAATAATACAAGATATTTCTTTTGTACAGTGAGGTATAGATTACACCTGCCGACAAGCGTTTTAACTCAATGCTGCCCCCTAACCTTTAAATATGGGTAAAGTATTAACTACTTACCTAGTTTTCTGTTTTTGTTTAATGATAAAGTTCCCACAGTAACTGTAAATGGGCGTCTTGTTTATTACTGGTCTGTCTCCTTGTCAGGGCAGGTTTAGAAATGCACATGCATTTTACATAATCTGAGTCATAAGAAACAGGTGCAATGTGCTGTAAGATGTCAGCCCCCCTTCACAAAAAAGACCATGTCTTATCAGACATATGCTCAGCCATAAATCCCACACTCCTGCCTAACAGCTGGAAAGCAATCTATGCTGCACCTGTAGGTACACTCTCACACATATGAGAAATACAATATTTTAATTGAAACACTATAATTAACTGTTTCCTCTGGCAGTTTATTTATTAGAGGAAGGCAAAGCCATTATTATTATTAACCACTGCCTCGAAATATTCAGAAAAGACCGAAGAATGTAACAAAACTTTAAAGTTCATGTAAAAGAAAAAAAAAGGTGAAAAATGTCTTTTTCATCTGTTTAAAGAACACTTCAAGAATTCAAATATCAGATAATTGCATAATCACAGTTAAATGTTCATGCATTACATGGAAATGCATTAAGGATCAGGAAATATCAGTAGTCCAGGCAGCAACTTGTGAAGTCAACAGGTTAAAATAATAGCAAAGAAAATTTGACTTCCAATCACATTAAACGTGAACAACAACAAGGATTTAAGGCTTGCTAGAGGCCTATATTATTAAAGCAGTTGACTACTTTTAACTAAGCTTTAATGAGAGTACTGCTATTACAGTGATTTCTGAGAAGACTGAGCCCTATGTCTGTGTGCCAGTGAGAGAGTCTAGTAACATTTAACATATATAAAATCCAGTGTTATTTTTTAAATAAATATAATAAATGAACTGATGCTTTAACACATTTCAAACAAATCATTGACATGTAACAGGAAAGGTGCCGGGAAATCATGTCAGCTCTGGCATTTTGGACACATATGACCAGTGTGAACTCATTAAAGCCTCCCCCTGGTATGAGGATTGATTTATTTTTTGTACATTTAAGACTATGTCTAAGCATATTCTATATCTAAGCATTTCTATATTTTTATAGTACAGGAATAATATAAAACATACAATGATATTTATTACAGTCAGCTATAAAAAAAAAAAGTCATAATCACCACGTTAAAATATTATGGATAGGTTATGTCAGATTCTGTGAGCAATTATTTTTTAGCCCATACAAAGGTCATGTATTATATTAATATAATTGATATTGGAAATGGATTTAGGAAACCTTAATTTTGTTGGAGTTCACATAGATGGAGTGAAACTATACACTTCTGATGGCAGATTTCATGGCAGGTCAGCTTAATGAACCATGGAAATGTCAGATGAGGGAAGTCTTCAGCATGCATGCTGGGAATGTGTGACTGACGCATGATCATAGTTCCTGTTTGCTTATGCTTCCTGGACAACAATGGTCAAACACAAACAAGGTGGAAAAAGTAACCAATTAATATAAGATCTTTATAATAATATAATTTCCGAAGTCCTTCAACCATACTATATTAGATTATTTTAAAACCAACTAGCACTATATTATTGCATTTTATTTACACAACTGTGTTCTGAAAGAAAGAAACATTTCCAGGAATTGTCTCATATGGATACAAATGCATGAATGTGAAAAATTATGCAAATGTGGAATACATGTGTATGTGACACCCAAAAAAAATCTGCTAACATTATTATTATTATTATTTTAAAAATAAATACAACGTTTTGGAATTTGGAAATACTTAGCACTATTTCCAGGTCACTATTGGAATGTAAGCAAATTTGCAATATTGACCACACCAACTGCTTTGCACAAAAGGTCAGACTTTCCTCATGATTAATTGCTTAATCTCTTCTGTTGAAGCATGTGTTCAGACAACTCTCCAGTGGATTTCATCAAAACTAGATTTTAAGATTTTACACAAACTTATAGTCCATTCCAAAAGTGGACATGCCAAATGCTTATCAAAAAAACATGAAATCATGTAAATATTTAAAACATTCTACATTTCACTCAAGCTGTTTGTAATGACAATTATTGTATTAGATTAGATAAAAAAAATATAAGCATTTTCAATAGCGGTCATCATGTCACATACTGTATATAAACCTGGGGGCAAAGGATTAAAAAAAAAAAAAAAAAGCACACTTGATCTTCAGCAGCACTGAGTAACTTACATTACAATACACTTTTACAATTTGTTTTTGTGGCACATACAACTTTGAAATTATAATTAATTTCATTTTAGAAATTATATATTTATATTAAAATATAATGTAAATAATGAAACAGGTAAAAGATCCATTTAATATATATTCTTTCCAATGTCCTAGAACAGTAATATTTATTACAGATTGAAGAAGACTCACATTACACCAGGCAGAATGTCAAAGCTTACTAATATACTGATTATACTGATCTCAGTAATCATAGTTGGTCCTGTTGTACAATATAAAGTTATTAATGAACACACAAAAATACACAATTGATCCTAGATAACACCATAGTGTCAAGAATACGAAATGATGTGGTGCTTCGTGGTAACAAGATTTCATAGTGCGGTTGTTACTGATTAGGCAAGAAATATTAGACTGCCTGTGTGAGCAGATCTTGGCTTTTCATGTTGAGGTATTCAAGCACAAAGATGTGCAAAATCTTGTTGAGGTTCTGGATCGTGGCTCGGTCCAAATTCTCCTCATTGTCATCAAATGTGTGCCACACAGAGGGAAACGGATTAGGGATAAGATGAAGCACATGGACCCCTATTGGAACAGCGAGGTTTTTATTGTCTGCATAAAATCAGCTTGCCATGCTACAGTCCTTTATAATATAATTTCAACAGTGGATATGATATTACCTCGGCTAAGGAAAGGCATGTGGTCATCTTGTACAGGACCCACAGGCATGTTGGGCCAGAAGTACTGCACTTCGTTAGGATGATCCAGCAGTTGGCCCAGTGCATGCAGGCGCCGCTCTGAAAACAAGAACATAGGAACAAAACAGTTACTTAAACTGTCTCCTGACCACACAGTTATTCAAAAGTACAAAACAAAAATAATAGACTTGGAGACAAAACGCATAAACACATGACCAAGTAACTTAAGGAATTAAGCTACAGTTAATGTCATTGGTTAAAAGATGTTCTAATGGAAGGAGAACACACTGATTACAATTATTACTATTATTATTATTCTATATATTAATACTATTCACAAACATTCTTAATCTTCTCATTTTTCTACTGTGGTAAGAATGTTCTACCAATTAAATAACTGGACACTAATTAGGCACTAATAAGTATTATACTACAGGTGTTATAGTTTTGATTGCGCAGAAAAAGAGACCACAATTATGAGAGTAAAAACTACTTTATTTCTCTATATAAACCCCTGCAAAACTAATGCACATATTCCTGCGTTTCACTTGGATACAATATATTCATGATCAAACTATCTCCTTCATGTTTGAAACACTGGCTTCCCAGGAGCCCAAACCTGTGGTAATCGCTCAGAGTGATGTCAGGACTATATGAGGGATGTGGTACTAACTACGAAGCTGAGTTTGTGTAATGTCCAGTGGTGCAGTGGGCAGTAAGAGGTTGTGCAAAAACATATTGCCTTTGGTGAAAAAAGCTGGCCATTTTTTTCCTGGGAGCTTTCCACTCGCTGAACGTTCATTGGAATGACTGCAGTGGGCCCCAAGCCACCTCGGCTGGGATCATCATTCATGGACATATGCCTTTTTAAAAACGTTTGGACCATTAAATTGTTTTTTCTGCAGCTGAGCCTCATCTCGGTACTGTGCTCAAAGTCTTCTGTAAATGTCAATCATTCAATTTCTTCACAAGTCCCAGTTTGGCTTGAACTCCCGTCATATATCTAAGGAAAGCAATTACAGAATTTTAATGAAATGAAAGAAACTCACCAATATTTTGGAGCTTGAAGAGCCACCTGGCAGTGTTGGAGAACTGATTACCAAAGCGAGGAGTGGGACCTCCGATTAAGTCCAAAAGAACAAAAAGATCCTATTTTGAAAAGGAAAGAGTAGGTGGACAGAAAGAAAGAACAAAAGCAAAGGCAAAAGACAGACTTCATGAGTCATGACAAAGTACTGTCTTGTATCCCTTTTAAGATAAGCTTTGAAAGGCTTGACTTTCCCTGTTGTTTAAGAACAGACATGATGTCATGTTCTCCCCACCGCTGACAGCACTGCCTGATGGAAAACCCATACAGCATCTGTATTCTCAATAAGTCTGATTGGCCTTATACTCTGTTGGCAAATTATGACCTATAGATCACTGTGATTAACAATCAAATTCATTGTAATCATTAACATATGTAGTTCAGTATATTTATTCATATATTTATATAAGTTTTGAGTGTTTCTGTGAAAAAACGTACAATGCCATCTAACTGGTTGGTGTCTTTAGCTCCCAAAGGGTGTGCCGTGTTCTCCATTTTGGTTGCTAGATGTCGGGAACCATAAAGAGAGTCAGTAGAAGTCCACTGATACAAAGCCTCCTCTCCATCAAAGAAGATCAGCTGTAGTGTCAGGTCCGACTCTGTTTCCTGAGAGACATAAAGAGGCCACAATGTACAAATGCTGCCATCCAGTGGTGAAAAATGTGTAACTCCATTAACCTAATTGTATATACAGTACTGTTATTCTATTACCACACTATATGCATGACATTGTATCATCTACATCTAAAGTAATTACAATCACTTTTATTCTCTCCATTTTCTCTCTTCTTTTTTCCCTTATAACCCACTCCCATTGTCTCGTTCATGAGTATATTTCCTTACCTTAAGTGTCTTAAGCTCTTTATCAAGTGCCCTGGCCATCTCTAACAGCATGGAGCAAGGAACAGCTGAATCAGTGGCTCCCAGAAACTCCCGTCCGTGCCACTGAGGAGGGAAATACTTTGAGTCGTAGTGACAAGATAGTACCAGGCGCCGCTTAGCACTAGGGTTGAGAGTGGCGATTATATTGGTGAAAGGCATCTGGCCATAAGGTGTCCAGTTCTGGAAAAGATCCTCAGTTACTTCCCAGCCTGCTTTCAATGAGCTCAGAGTAGATTTTATTTGCTGGAAGGAGAAAGTGATAAACATATATATAAAAAAGACGAATAAGTTTAAGTAATTTGATTCATTAACTTTATATAATACTGTGCCTGGTACTGTGCAAGTATTATAATACATGAAATACATAATGCATGGACACAGACCTTCTGCACTGCTTGGCTTCCAGGAGAGCCAGGATAGCGCACCACCAGCATGGGCTTCAGGTCATTTTTCCACATGCGGTCAACGTCTGTTAGAGCCAGAACACTTAACAAATCATCAGAACTCAGAGAGCTCGCCTTGTGGTACAGCTGGAGAGAGAGAAAGACAGACAGAGAAAGCATCTTAGGTGTCATACAATCCCAGAATTCCCACCTGTTACACATACCCACTCATTTCTGTACTGCCACAGCAGCATACTACTCACACACACACACACACACACACACACACACACACAAGCACACACGTAACTCTTCTACCTCACATAATTAGTCTCTGTATTATATGTATGCCACTGGATCCACTAATATGTTATTTTTACTTAATGTTACTTAACTGTTTATATTGAGTAAAAGATGATCACCCATTTGTATATAGAGTGGGATTATTAATTGGGAACTTAAAAAGAAAACAAAAAAAACACAAAAATTAACAGACCGAATGGGGCTCTGGAAAGAGGTATCAGGACCCTTAAATAGACAGAGCGCCACGTTCATGTGTGGCACGTTCATGTTGATTACTTTGCGGCGGCGTTGCCTAGCGGTTCTGCTCCTCGTGAGACCCGCGTCGTTAAATAGACAATATTTTTTTGTTAGTCTTGCCAAAATATTTAGTTTCTTTAAAACATAATCTAAACATTTTCCTTCACAAATCAACACCTTGAGGAGTTCATGAATGTATCATGTGTTGTGGGATGTTGTGTACACGTAAAGAAATTGAACAAAGTGGAAATTCTAGTCGAGCTCATTCTATGTAAATACAAGGGAAGTGAATCATCACATTTGGTCTTTTTCAATGTGAGAAGTCGTTTGTGATAGGGAATTGACTCTGGGCAGAGCAAATAAGACTTCCTGTTCAACATTGCATAACTTGAAACTCTCCACTATTTAACAATATTGACTATTTCCATTGCACTGTTGTTTTCTTTGGTTGGAGAATACATAAATACATCCACGTTTTCTTCCAGTCATTATAAGTTCTCTGAAAAAATAAAGCGTAACAAGAACAACAACAGTATAGTTAAGTCTCATAATCCTAACTGGTGAATGATAGATGAAGCCTTGATGAAGAGTTTAATCACACATCCCACAGTTATGTGACTCACCAGAATCAAACAGCTATTTTGAATCATCATCGACAACATGTCATTAAATGAGCAGATGCTGCTCGAAAATGAGCAGATGCTGGTCTGTGGTTTATATTACATTTACATTATAAACAAACCAGTTTTAGTTATAAACATATTCCTTCAGAATGTATTCATCCACAGTTCATTCAATACAAACATTAAAACTTGTCAAATTGTAAAAATGTGTATATTTTTTAAAACATTAGAACAAAATTAGGAAAAACAAATGATGTGTTGACATTAAGCAACAGTTTTCAACACGTTGTGCTCTAAATAAAAATATACTTACTTATAACATAATATTCATATAGCATATGTGCCCCTGTTAACACATCAAAGTTAGTGAGTTATAAACAGACATGGCATACGGTGTTGACACTTTACTACAGCGTTATTACAGAGTCTGTATTACACATGCTTATGTGTACAGAGAAAATTATACACTGCTGATGCTGTGTGAGTAATTATGTGGGCCACGTTAACCACGTATAGCAACAGAGAACCTTTAAGAATATCCTGAAAAGGAAAGCAGCATATGTAGGTTACAAGTATAAAAGAGGCGTATCATGCTATGAATCAATGTTTCAAATTATCCTTATTTAAAAGCAGCTAAAATATAATACTCCTACACTGAACTGTGTGAATGTGACTTAGCACGGCACTGATATACTGTAGCATCACTTTTGTTTGTTCTCAAAGTCCATTTGGTCTTGTTATGTTTGTCGTCAGTCTGCAAGCAAAACAACCATGTAAGCAGAAAAAAAACAACAACAAAATGAAACATTCCTCCATTTCAGTTGAGGCCAGTGTTAGGCTAACTGTTCAGTTGCAGGAGACTACAACAATGTGTATCAATGCCACACTCTCCTCCTTTTATAAATAAAGGAAAAACATCCTGATGCAATGTATATGCTCACTCAGAGCACAGTAAGGCATGTATTACATTGCAACTATATTACACAAAAATAACCTAATTAAATAAAAAAACAGTTTTTAAAATGTTTATTAAAGGAAAAAAAGCTGTCCAAACCTGCCTGGTCCTATGAGAAAAGTAATTACCCTTAAACATAACATAATGAACATAATAACTGGTTGTGCCATAAACACAACAACTTGTGCCACCGTTAGTGGCAACAACTGCAATTAAGCGTTTGTGATAACTGGCAATGAAAAAATAAAAATAAATTAGTCTTTCACATCTCTTTGGAGAAATTTTGGTTCCATCAATTATGGTAAGTCGTCCCCTCCTAAACCATCACACTACCACCACCATGTGTGACTGTTGGTATGATGTTCTTTTTGTGAAACACTGTATTAGTTTGACACCAGATGTGCCGGGATGCACACCTTCCAAAAAGTTAAACTTTTGTCTCATCAGGCCATAAAGTATTTGCCTTGAAGTTTTGGGGATAAATCGCGTGATCACAACAACCTTTCAAATTGTTGTCCTATGTGGAAATTATAGAATCTGTCGCTGTATGGTTGTGTGTCTTTCTTTTCAACTCTGTGTCAGCCAGAATTCTATCTCAAATATTACAATGATCCCTAATCACATGAATAATTAAGCCTTTTGCAATGATTCGAAAATGTTTGGAAAATTTTGAATATTCAATATATATTAAGGCATTTATTTTGAAAGGATTTGCCATAATATACCACAAACTGATGTAACTAAATAAATATTTGAGTTATTGTTTTAACGTTTAGCCAGATGAGTATACGTGTATTGATGAAACATCTTTGATGTTTGAAAGTCCCGCTACAATGTAAGCATATTCTCGCGGGAAATGATGGAGTTTAGAGAAGTCAGATCTATAAATATCGCGATGGCAGATGCTGGATCAATGAAGGGGACGTGCTGCCATAGCAACAAGCAAAAGGAAGATAGAAGGAAGAATTGGGCACAAAAACCACCTAAAACACACAATTCTATTCATATTAGAATACGTTTCATATTCAGGATGATCAAATAATACATAACACGACCTGGTCAAGAAGCATGCTCAGGTCATCTAAGCTGGAGGAACCAGTGTGACCTGTTATCAAAAAGTCAAAAGCAATGAAACCTTAAAGCAGCCATGAACAATCTGTGAGAAGCGTTGACTAGCAGAGTTTAAGACATATAGGCCTTTATAGCACAACTCTGTCACAATCTATAGACAAGGATTCTTGCGCTTATTGGATTTTACATGTAAAAAGAAAAACTTGATGCAGACCACTTTAGTTTTCCAGTTCGAGAACTAAGATTAACACGTAAACATGTGATCCGTTTAGCCTACAGGCAGATGTGATCCGCACAAACACTCCAGTCCGGCGTAGTTGGGGCTCTGCGTAAAACGCACAATAATAAATGCTATAAAGGCGAAAACATTTACCTTTTCTTGTGTCCACAGTATTTGGGCATATACATGGTCTGTAAATGTTAAAAAGATGCCGATCAGCGCGAAGAACCGCATGGCTGTACCGGATCTCACAGCGCTCCTCATCACCCGGTTATTTCTGAGCGCCTTCAGAGAGAGAGATCATGTGAGGGAGGGTGAGGGGGAGGGAGGGAGGACCTGAAGCCTGGCCACAGGGGGATACGCCTCATCCATGTGCACACACACACACACACACACAGCCTGCACTTGAAAACACGTCAAGCAATTTATTTGATTTACGCACACTCATGTAGTGCCAACAAATCCAGGTGGAAAGAAAAACCAACATAATCTCACAAACCAATCTCTAGGAGATGGTGCTGGGAGTGTCTGGATTACCACTGTTAATGTTTGATTAGAAAGGAAGGAAATTAGAAAATATTATACATTTTAATCAGTTTAGACAAGTAATAAATTATCTGGAAGATAACAAGCTGGCAACGGTGTACAATGTGTAAAGGTTTTGAGATATCCGGTCTAGTTAAATTTGTAGACTACATAGCCTTAAATCTAAGAACAACATTTGGAGCAAGGTATACTGGATGGTATCATTTAGGCTGGTATTTGTGATGTCTTGTCCTTAATGTGAAACGCCAGAAACAAATTTCTCATACAAGTATAATGTATACATTTGGTCTATATTAAAAAGGGAAAATAATGTCCTTTCTAGGTTATGTACAATTATATCTTAAAGACTAAGATAGAAACATAAATGTTGTGACATTATGAATCCCATTTAATAAAATGTTTTATATATTTTGCAGTAGACAATATACAGTACTTGTACTTATAGTATACTTGTATACAATATACTTGTAGCATAGTATTTGTGTAACATAAAAACATGTAAATCATCTAAAGGCTCCATGCTCACCCTGTATTATCCTAATACTAATACCAGCCTGGCGGCACGGTCGCCTTGCACCTCCAGGGTCGGGGTTCAATTCTGGTCTCTGTGTGCATGGAGTTTGCATGTTCTTCCTGTGCTTGGTGGGTTTCCTCTGGGTACTCTGGTTTCCTCCCACAGTCCAAAGACATGTAGGTTAGGTTAATTGGTGTTCTCAAATTGCTCATAGTATGTGAATAAGTGTGTGTATGCCCTGCGATGGATTGTAACCCTTGTGCCCTAAGTCTCCTGGGATAGGCTCCAGGCTCCCCGCAACCCTGAATACAGGATAAAGCGGTATAGAAGATGAGTGAGAGTGAGATGAGTAATACCAGCCTAACTGCTCCACATGTTGTGTGTGTGTGTGTATATATATATATATATTTTTATTTTTTATTTTTTTTTATATATATATATAAAATGCATCATCACATGAAAAATAAACAAGCAAATATATAACCGAGCAACCATGACCTTATGAACACCCACTTAATATCGAATAGGCCCCTTTTTTTTGCCACAGAATGGGTGATTATGTGTTCTGACACCTTTCTATGGCAATTCAGCTATTTGAGCTGCTGTACTCATCTATTGGATCGGATAAGAGCTATCAAATTGACTAAAAGGTTAATACTGGTTACAACAGAAAGGTGTCAGAACACAGTATATCACTTTTTTGGTGGCGAAAGGGGAGATCTACTCAATATTAAGCAGATGGTCATAATGTAATGGCTGATCGATGTGTGTGTAATTCCCCTAGGTGGTATATTGACGTTTTAACCCTGCTTTCAACCTGTACTTTGATTGGTCAGTGAAAAACACGTGATCATCGAGCGCGCACACGTGTTTGGTGACGTAGATACACAGGAAGCGATTGCACGGTGTGCATGTAAAGTTCTCCTGCGTGTCGGCGCAGCGTTTTAGTTTAGTTTTTAAAATCACTTGTTCGTTTAAATGAATGAAATGGATGGTGAAGTTTTAAGTCTGAAGAAACAGCTCTTGGAAAAAGATGCGGAAATTGCTGCTCTGAAAAACAAGCTGGAGCAAATCCAGAAGGTCTGCATGTGTCTAATACAGCACCTTATTCAGATACGCTGTTTCTATTCGAATATGGTAGAGACACTTTTCCTCTTGTTATTCTTTTAAACAGGATAACTCATTACTGATGGACTTACAAGAGCAGGTATCGCCTTTGGATGACCTGCAGCACACTTCTTTAACCAACGATGACATCATGCGATACAGCAGGCAGCTGCTCCTGCCGGAGCTCGGGGTCAAAGGTGAAAATCTGGGTTAAATCCGGTTTCTGCTTTTCGTTTGACCAATTCAGTCACAACCGACTCGTCTCTTGTCTTTGCAGGTCAGATGAGTCTTTTAAACACGTCTGTTTTGGTGGTGGGATGTGGAGGTTTAGGCTGTCCTCTCGCTCTTTACCTCGCTGCGGCTGGAGTAGGTAAGCCATCAAAACAAATAAACGAAACCAATTGGTCTTTGTTGGATCTTCTTCTCATTTCCCAACTTCTATATACCCGGAAGTCTGGCTCTATATGTAAAGCAAATGCATAAACTTGTGCATGCAGTAATGTTGATTACACGATTGTTGATTGTTACACGTGTTGATGATTTCATCCCTTACTGCAAGGATTTGGCTGATCTGAAGTCAGTAGTATATCTGAATTGGGTGAAATCATCTCACCGTGTAACAGCATCAGTTCCTGATATATACATTTCTACATTCTACACCATTAGGGCGTTTGGGACTGTTGGATTATGACGAGGTGGAGCTGAGTAATCTGCACAGACAGGTTCTGCACACAGAGCGGACTCTTGGTCTACCCAAAGCCCAGTCTGCAGCACAGACTCTAAGCAGGTACATCTCTTTTCTCCAATAAAGACAAATACATGCTAGAAACCAGGCTGTGTTTAATGTGTTAACTTTAGTGTTCTAACAGGTTAAATTCTACAACACAGTGTGTGCCATATCATCTCCAGCTCTCCTCTGAGAATGCTTTACAACTCATCCAACAGTATCCTTTTATGCCATGCTGGTCAGACGAATGTGATTTTTAAGTGCTGTTATGATTCTCAAAGTTTGCATCCTTGACTCCTTGTGTTTGTATCTATGACATCGTGGCTGATTGTTCAGATAATGTTCCAACACGTTACCTTGTTAATGACGCCTGTGTTCTCAGTGGCAAGCCCTTAGTATCTGCAAGTGCTTTGCGAATGGAAGGCCAGGTAGGACAATTTAGAATGGGAGTGAATGTGATTTATTTATTTTTAATAAAACATAACTTTGTCTTATGTCAGCTTTATGTCCGTATAAACACGTACGGCTGTCTTCTTCTCTCTCATCTTCTAGCTCACAGTGTATAATTATGATGGAGGGCCTTGCTACAGGTGTTTATATCCCGTTCCTCCACCACCTGAGACTGTCACAAACTGCTCGGATGGAGGAGTCTTAGGAGTGGGTGAGTGCAACACAAAGCTTGCGGCTGTTACATGTAACTGTACTGGTCGATACGGATCTAATGCGTGCATAAGAGTAAAAAGCATGTGTAGCATAAACAAAAATCAACAGAACATGGGATTGGCATTGATGGAGTAATGAGAAAGCCAATATATTATCTGATATCACCCAAATGAGTATGGGTTCCCTGTTTAGTTTGGTTCCTCTCAAGGTTTCTTACTTGTTTTCCCGGCCACCGTGACTTTTATAGGTTATGCATTTTTCTGTTAAATATATTTTCAGACATTTTTAATTCCCTTAAAGGTGCTTTGTGACAATGACCATTGTTAAAAGCGCTATACAAATAAAATTGTATTTAAAATTAAAATATCAGACCCTCCAGGGTCAAGGGTTCATCTTCAGGTCTGTGTGTGCGGCGTTTTGCATGTTCGCTCCATGCTTGGTGGGTTTCATCTGGGTGCTCCAGTTTCCTCACACAGTCCAAAGACATGCAGGGTAGACTAACTGGCACTTACAAATTGCCTGTACTAAGTGTGTGTGTGTGTGCGCGCGCGTGCTTGTGCCCTGTGATGGATTGGCACCTCATCCAGGGTGTACCCCCCTAGTGCCCCGAGTCCCCTGGGATGAGCTCCAGGCCTCCAGTGATCCTGTACACTATAGTATAGGGAATTAATGAATAAATTATTTAATCAAAATGGACTGACGGCCTCATTACACAATTTTCCAGGTAAGTGGATTGATAGTTTTGGACTGGTATCAAAGTGTAGAAAAGGTTATACTTTATTGGCCTTTTCACATTATGTTCAGGATACTGGATTAGTACAGTTTAGGTAAAGACTTACTTTGTAATTGCTTATTGAAATAATCAGGGGAATGCTGTGGGTGAGGTGGAAATCACCTTGAATAGGATGCCAATCCATCACAGGGCATCATCCACAAACAATACAAAACAAACCACAATTATGTACACTCATTCACACGTACTGTAAGTGCACTTTAGCATAGCTAGTCCACCTGCAGGTATGTTTTTAGGAGGTGGGAGAAATGGAGGATAACCCATGTGGTCAAACCAGACATCCTGGAACTATCATTTATTATTTGTAATAAAAATTTTGGAATAGGAAATAAATGTTAAGTAAATTATGAAAAATAGTCATTTGTTGCAAGCCTACACACAGGATGAACGTTCCTGAATTAGGTACGGATTGTGTGTGGGAGCGTTAGTATTTCTGAGTATTTTAGTGTGTGCTCATGCTTTTCTTCAGAAAAACGCAAATGTAAGCAAAGATTTATAAATGAGGCCTTATCTGCACAATGAGCTCCTGTTCCTCAACTGCCTGGGTGCTGAGCCTTACATCCTGTACACTTTAAAAAGTGGTCTTACATAATACCCACTCTGTTTTAGCACTGAGCCTGATCTGGTAAAGGGCGACTTATTTATAGAAATATGGATATGCATAAATAAATGGTACTCATGTAAATATTTGTACGTTTCTATTCATGATTCAGTTTGCCATGGCTAATTATGGGAGTGTAGGAACCAGTCCTGAGCAGTGTAAAATCACATTCCCATCTTTGTTGCAGTGGTTGGAGTCATGGGCTGTCTTCAAGCTTTAGAGGTTCTGAAGATCGCCTCTGCCCAAAAATGTATCCTTTCACTGAAACTCGCACTGAAAGCCAGAGTTACACTAATTTTTAAGCCTGTAGTACACAGTATTTGATGGCGGCTCTCTTTGACTGGCCCATGCAGCTTCCTTTGCCCAACAGCTGCTGATGTTTGATGCTCAGGATGGCCGATTTCGCAGCATAAAGCTGAGAGCCAAGCAGGCAGGCTGTGCTGTTTGTGGAGAGACGCCCACAGTCACAGAGCTGCAGGACTATGAGAGGTTCTGCAGCTCTTCTGCAACAGACAAGGTCAGATTCATGTAACAATAAGTTTTGGTGCAGTGTTCGTGCTGCTGTGTTGTTTCTTTCCTTCTG
This sequence comes from Clarias platycephalus, assembly GCA_030068275.1. Lineage (NCBI taxonomy): Eukaryota > Metazoa > Chordata > Actinopteri > Siluriformes > Clariidae > Clarias > Clarias platycephalus. The sequence continues at coordinate 15,512,889 of JAQQZT010000005.1, read as the reverse complement.
CTCCTCCTGGTGCAAGTCTAATATAAAAAAAAAACGTCCACTAGAGGTCACTATAGTTCTGCCTGAAATCAGGCACATAAACATGGAATTTAAAAATACACAATTACAATGAGTAGCCAGAGTGTAATTATTTGAGAAATCCTACCTTAAAATTTGTTCTAAGAAACTGTAAATTCTCACTGTAAAAAAAAAGAAAAAGGTAAACTAATTTAAAATGGTCAGTTTAGTCATCATTCTGTTGTTTATCTTTTTTGCAGTGTCGACGACTGAATCTACTATCTGCAGAACAGCGAGTGTCTGTACAGGTATATACCATGAAGTCATTATTTATTATGAGGTAAACCAAAAAACATTAAAGAGCTGATCTGTTACCAGTGGTTAATATTAGTTCATTTTAATTTTAGGAATATAAATCCATCATCGACTGCGGTATTCCTCATCTCCTCCTTGATGTTCGGCCCAAAGTGGAAGTGGACATTTGCCGTCTGCCAGTTTCCATCAGTATGGTTTCCAATGGATTTCATCATATTTAAAAAATATTGATTCTATCTGGTTCAGTTTACACCATGGAAAGTGTTACAGAATGGCATAAGCTATTGGTATATGATACCATTAAGATGATTTTTCTTACTGATAGATATTCCACTGTCCAGTTTAGAGGATCAAAGGACAGACCACATTCATTTCCTAAAGGAGAAGATCGGTGACCTAAAGATGCAGATGAACTCTGAAATCCCAGGTACCTGGCAAAAACTTTCAATATATATCTAAGAATATATTTTTCATTTTCTGCCTTTGACACAGTAATGTATCTGGATTAGCTGTGTTCTGAAGATTTAAACATCAGATCCAAGTTATACACAAACCCCAATATATGCTCTATAGTGGTGAGGTTATATTACAGAGTAGCAAGAAAACTATACACCCTTCATGTAGAGTCACTTTTCTAACAGTTAAAACATTTGTTAGAGGAGAGATATTGATATGATATATTTTTTTTCTCCTTTCCCACTTTTTCTGCCAGTGTATGTAGTGTGTAAACAGGGGAATGACTCTCAGTTGGCCGTGCAGCTGCTGCAGAAGATGTCTGGAATTGAACTAGAGCACATCATTGTGAAAGATATCACCGGAGGCCTGATGGCCTGGGCTAATAAGATTGATCCATCTTTTCCAAAATATTAACTTTCATTTGCGGATTGTATTCCTTCAAGTTATACATGTTAATAATTGTTTTCTTTAAAAGAAAAAAAAGGTTTCTGTGTGCTCTTTTGATATCATTTCTGTTTATCAGTGTAAAACAATTGGTTTATAAGTATTGTTTGTAAGTGCTCAGGATCAGAAACAACACCCTTGACAGAGCCAGACACCCACCTTAAACAATCTTGACTTAATGCCAAGCAAGCATACACTGCTCTCACTGCACTTTGAAGTGACTGGATTGACCCAAATACCACATACTCCTGAGGTACCTCCACAACAGATGTTGAGATGCAGTCAATTATGAGTCTTCACCAAATCCATCCACATGTAGACTGGATTAGTACACTCCCAAGACCCATTACAAGGCTGTTAAAGAGAAAGCTGTGCACAACCCACGCTGTTTTTCCTGAGTCTCCGGTTCAACTATCTGCCATAGTCTCCAATCCAGGATCCTGACATAATGTTTTCCTGGGAAGCTGAGGAGTGTGAATGGGACCACAACCTCTGGTCCTCATATTTAAAAAAACACTGTCCCAATTTTCCGGTCGAAAGGAATAGGAAAATGTGTTAATAACATAAGCACAACTTTGTGCAATTTCTTCAATGCACCTAGATAAATCTTTTCCATCCATGCAGCCTTGCCACTAGGGCTGTCCTTACTGATTATTGTTCATAATAATAAAATTATCATAATCATTAAATAATCAATTTTTTTTCAATAATAAAGTAGTCAGTCATATTGTATGTCGGCTGAAAACCTACTTGTAGAGACAATTACCATCTTGCTCATAAATAAATAGTACACATAAGTGCTATAAAAATACTTAGTTTTATCATAAAATTAACGTACATCATCAATTGTTTAAAAAGTACTTACCAAGTACCTTATTAGAAACACCTGTACACAACAGGCAAAGGCATGGCAGCATTTCAAAGCATAAACTCATGTTGATATGGACCAGTAGGTTTAGAAAATAATGTGCCAACCCCTTAGTGGGGAAAAATGTGCTGAAATGATTTTGACCGTGCTATGATTTTTGGTGCCAGATGAGCTGTTTCAAGTATTTCTATAATTGATAACCTCTTTGGATTTTCATGCAAAACAATCTCTAGAGATTACACAGAGTGGTGTAATAAAGAAAAAAAGAACATGCAGTGATCATCAGCCCTTGAAGACAGGAACACCTTGTTGAGAGGCATCTCCAGAGCAGGCCAGATTGGTCTAAGATAACAGAAATGCTACATCATATAGCACATACAGTACAGTAACTCAGATAACCAAGAGCAGAAACGCATCTCAGCATGCATGACACGTTGACGGCTTTAGGTGAGTGGACTACATCACACTGGGTATGATGTACATATCTGTCAGCCAAGAACATAAACTGAGGTTCTAGTGGGCACTGGCACAGCAAAACTGGACAGGTGTAGCCTAGTCTGATAAATATCCTGACCAATACCGATAGTAAATATTCAAGGAAAAATAATCGGCCAATTACCATAAAACAAAATAAGGTAGCTCCTACTTGTTACATATGATGTGTTGTAAACATATTGAATGTAAATCAATGTAGTTAGTTGATTTAGTCATGTACAATATGAAGATGACTCTTCTGAGTGAAATCTTCTGCTCGCTGTGACATTCCTATAGAGTTATCGATCATAAAGCAGAATGTCACTGTGACTTAAAAGCTGTTTAACACTGGTTACATCAACATAATTATGAAGTTGAACAGATCGTCACTTAATCAAAAACAATATTTCTATTTTGTTTTATTAACTCCCCATTACCTTCCATTCTCTACATTCTACACGCCTGCATACAGGACCTTTTTTTTTTTTTTTTTTTTACAAACAAACAAGACCTTTAAACATGCTTTAATGCTGTTCATGTTTATTCCTGTTCCCTAATTTACTGCTCATTCATTTTTTGAATGGACAAAGCTCTTGTAGCTTCCATCATGAACCAGATCAGTCTTCCTTGTGGTTTGTTAAGTCAACTTTACTGTACATTATCGCCATCTTCTGGAGCTCTATACTAAACTCATTCACACAGATACAATCCAAAGAATCAAGACATTTCTCAAAATTTACCTTTCATTGCTAACACAGAAAGAAATTGTGCACAGTTTAGTCATTGCAAAGGTCCATGTAAGACTGTCTGCCACACCCCCCCACCTTTCATCTTAATGCTGATAACCCACAAGATATTTTGGGCTGAATTTCACTGTGTTATGTGGGTGGCCTACTTACTCACTCGCCTGATTTATCTGATTAGGCTCACTAAAGCCCCATGGGAGGCTGAGACTACCACTAAAGAGTTTGACTAATTTTCTTACTTTTGATTAAAAAATATCTGTGAAACTGAATAGTACCATTAATTGTACTTTGTACAGTACTTGAAATGTTATTTACATCATCTTAGTAAATCTGTGGTTTTATTTTCTATGTTCAAAGAAGACATCATTAAAACTCTCTATTTACCCTAATTTGTTTGATTAAGCAGATGATGGATGAATACTACTTCAACACTTTGCAGTATAACCTCAGGGCATTTTCACAACATTACCATCTTACAGTGTTCTAAACTTACTTAAATACCACATCTGGCAATTCTGTTTTATTTTAACATTATCTAGGCTATTCCAATGTTATTCCAGCAAACGCATGCTTGGTATTCATGTGATCTTCAACTGTTTGGGTTATGTCATTATCACAGGATTGCTAATGTCATTTGCCTTTTCCTTTCTGATTGTAGGCTAATCTAAACAGTTGCTAATAACTTGCACACCCACTTTTATAACTGCTTCTGGCCTCTTTTATATCCTCTGGTCACATTTTCTGCATTAGAAAAATTACACAAGTTTTAAATGAAATATTTCCTTCTTGGAAAAAACAAACATGACAAATAACACAGTATTTATTACATTTGCATAGTGATTTCAATAAATGTGTCAATTAAAGCTTATTTAAAAACAAGTTCCCAAACATTGTTCTTGATTAAAGTGTCAATTTTGTTCTAAATTCACACAGAAGAATGCACAGAATTATTTTCATATTAGCATTTTTTAAGGTTAAGGTTTTGGCCCCCACACCTGTTAGATGAGGCAAAAGGACATCTTGTTATCACTGATATTATAGATTAGGGAAAAATGTTTCAACTTAATTTAGAATCTCCCAATTATACCTTCAATCTCTGTGTGTCTGCGTGCATCAATCAGCCACAACATTAAAACTGCTGGCAGGTGACATAAACACGATTAATTATCTAATTAATGTAACAACTGTCCAGGGGTAGAATATACTAGACAATGAGTGAACAGTCAGCTCTCGAAGTTGATGAGGGGGAAACAAATTGTGAGGGCTAGACAAAAGGGACAGAGCGTCCCAAAAAACACAGGAGGTCTTATGGGGTGTTCCTGGTATAAGGTAATTACCTACCAAAAGTGGTCGAAGGAAGGTCCAAAGACAAGGTCATGGGGACGTAAGTCTCACTGATGTGAGTTGGAATCAAAGGATAGTCTGTTTCATCTGATTACACAGAAGTGACAGAAATCACCAAAATATCATGAAGAATACAATAGAAAGGTGTCTCATGGAAGCCTCATGACAGCATGAAAAACCTTTAAAGATAAGTACTCAGCCAAGCTAAATTTGAGTGGGGAGCCTGCAGTGTGTTGCTGAGGAGCACGAAGAATTATATAGTTATTATTTGTAATAATGTATCTGCATAAATTATTGAGAATGGCTACATTATTTTCAGGTGTAGATAACATCAGGCTTAGTGTTCCCAGTCATCTGGGTTTAATTCCTGCCTTGGGCCTGTTGATATCAGTGAATGGAGTATTAACAATTAATTCGGTTTAATTAGTAATAATATCATTCTGACAGGAAAACATTGTCAAACACTCATCTCACTCACACACTCACTCATTTTCTACACCGCTGATCCTGTTACCCAGGGCACCGTGGGCACAGGACGGGATACACCCTGGACGGGGTGCTTATCCACTTCATCACCCGATTAGATTAATCTATTCGAAGCTCTCGTTCTAAAAAGTCTTTCAATACCTACAAGTCGTTCATCGATTCACCACGGCGGTGCGTCTGGCACTACAGACTCTCGTAAATCTTCATCGTACCGATAGAGGTCGCTAAAGCGCTCTCAGCCTCCGGCCACATAACGGAAACAGTTATCAAGTCAGGCATGCGCGTGATGCAGAAGCAGGAAAAAAGCCCGAGAAACACACAGGGTTTACGGGATTGTAGTGGAGTCGCTTTGGACTCCGAAACGGCTTTATCCGTCCACAAACTTCACCTCAGCTTGGGAGCATTTCCTCTCTTTCAGCGGAGGTGGAGGCTCGAACCACAGCCGAAAACACGACGCACTCATGAAGGAGCCTTTCGCCACCAGACCTGAGGGAACAAAAAGTTTCGGAAAAATACACAAGTCTGTAATCCGAATCAGGACAGGATTCTGGAATTTTCAGGGATTTCAAGCTGTTGAGTAAATACGAAACTCCGAGAAACACTTTAACAAGCTTCGATTTTGGAAGGCTTTTTGTTTGTTTGTTTGTTTCTCATCCACAAATGAGAAAGCGCCTTTTCTGGACATATCCAGGTAATGTGTGTTTTCACTATGCGTTCTTTTATAATATTAAATTATTCCTGTCTACAAATTACTACGCACCACACGGTGGACACTAGCAACACAATTGTAAAGTTGTTTTGCTGGCAGTTGTGGTCCTCTGCCAGCTACACGATCGAGAGGGGGAGGATCCTCTCCAGATGTGTGGAATGGCAAGGCTTCCAGATGTTGGTTACAGGGTGCAAATACAGTAATTAATA
>JAQQZT010000005.1:15455766-15474785 GCA_030068275.1 Clarias platycephalus | reverse complement strand
AGTCTCCTGGGATAGGCTCCAGGTCCCCCGCGACCCTGAATATAGGATAAAGCGGTATAGAAGATGAATGAATGAATTACTGGATTTCACTAGTGCCCAGGTCTATTATTTTCTTTAAGTCATCATCATCGTCTACACCGCTCTATCCTGTACACAGGGTCGTGGGGGGGCCTGGATCCTATCCCAGGAGACTTAGGGCACAAGGCAGGGCATAACCTGGACAGGGTGCCAATCCATCGCAGGGCTAATTCATAAAGTGATTAATATTAAATAAATTTATTATAATAAAATGTTTTTCTGTTTTGTTTTGTTTTTGTTTTTCATTTCATTTTTGTGTTGTGCTGTTTACTCTCATCAAGTCCATTTTTTGGTTGAGTTCATTTTTAAGTTACTTTTAAATTACAGCTCAGGCTACAGTGGAAGACTTTCAGATTCGGCCTCACGCCCTCTATGTGCACTCATACAAGGCCCCTACCTTCTGTGACTACTGTGGGGAGATGCTGTGGGGTCTCGTTCGACAAGGCCTTAAATGTGAAGGTAATGCTTCAGATTTCATTAACACTTAAAGAATATCGCACTTAAGAAATTCATGAATGTTTACTGGATGAAAAGACAAATCTGTACTAAAAGCTGTCTGTATATAACATGAATACATACAAACTTTGCTATGTATCTTTCGATTACATAGAAACACAAACTCATATGAGTGGTCATTCAGTACATAAGAACAATACATTACACATGTGCACCATATGGGCCTCAGAGCTGTGGAGGTCTGCACACCAAAGGCCAAAGCATCAAGTGTTTTCCAGACATAGCGCCGAGCACACTGATTCAGTGCCTCTGGCTCAGGCTAACTATGTCGTGCAGTGAGATGTCTCAATGCTGTGTTGGCTTCCCCTTGACTTTATCCAGCTAGTCTTTGAAGCCCAATAAAGCTGCTTTTTGATTGGAGCAGAGTGTATCTTTGCCAAGCGTTGGATGTGGCTTTCAACGTTTGCTTCTATAATATCTTTTGCTAATGGATACAGGCTGCTATACTGAAGTACTAAGTCATGCCAAGAGCTGCTTATTGTCTATAAATTTAATATAGATGCATAAGTTTTACTAAATCCTTATCTAAATGGTTTCGAATGTGATATGAGCTCTCTGTTTTTACCTAAACTGTTTCTCTTTTCCCCTTGAAGTGAGAGAGTGTTTATGGAGCTCTCTAGTGGACGTTTAAGAGAACTGACAAAAAGAACAAACAATATCTGCTCTCATGTAATGTGTCTAAATTTGTTAGCGGTAGTCCTGACATTCATGTGTCATGTTTATTTATCAGGTTGTGGGCTGAATTATCACAAGCGATGCGCCTTTAAGATCCCAAACAACTGTAGCGGAGTCAGGAAGAGGCGCCTGTCCAATGTTTCTCTTCCCGGTTCATCACTGTCCATCCCTCGGCCTCTACCCGCAGAAAATGCCGTGGTGACCCTGGAGGAGGTAAGGGAGTCTCAGTATGCGTCTTTATGATTTATCTTCTCCTCTTCTCCTGAGTGTAGTCATTTGTATTACATTTATTACTTCCTCGACTTTTGTGTGTCTGGTTTTGTATATAAAGCAATAAGTATAGATGTTTTTGTTCTGTGGAATTGAGAGGAATGCTTGATTCAGATTTGCTGATGTTTGACACTGAAGAGAAGGAAAGGATTAAAAACTTCATTCACTGTCCATTGAGTAATGTAAATCCTGCTGACACTCTGTATGGGATCCGTCCTTGGAATTACATTTCCCTGTTTCCTGACAAAATGGCATCAATCTAACATGTTAAAAACTACTAGTTTATACTTCTACTAGTTTACACAATGCAGTAAGCATAAGTTTGCTAAGCTGTTCTTTTTGTGGAAATCATGCATATTTAGCTCCCTTGAGAAAAAAAACACCATTAGCAGCCCCTCAGTGTATAGTCTACATAGGTTGTGGACCTGGATGAATTGAGCTTTGTGTCGAGGTCAGATCAGAAGTTGATCATTTATACAACATGTCTCAGCTTAGCACAACAATCACTCTTCATTGTTACTTGAAAACTACTGATATACAGGTATACTGTACAATCACTGAAATTAAATCCTAAACTGGTGAGATGATTTTGAAGCCAGTCTATATGAGAGCGAGGTGATTTAAAGGTTGAATTTGTGCTATTCCAGCAATGAAAGATACAACACATTACTAATTGTTTGGTTGCAGACACAAGAATTCATATAAAATGAACACCAAGTTAGTTGGAACTGGCTGCTATTCAAACATTGTGCAACTATTCATCTGGCGTTCATCCAGTTCCAAGTATTTTTTTAATGAAAATGGAATGAAATAAATCAAAGCAAGTCTCTGTGGATTCTTTTGTGTTGTTGTGCCCAGACACACTGTATGTGGAGCGCACTAGGTTTAGTTAGGTTTTATTAAAGCTGTAAAGTCTTTTTTTAAAGCAGGAAAACATCAGAAGTTGAAAGAATTTGTCTTTGGGGTTTTTATCATTTACTGTTTCCTGTGAATGTGACAAAGTTTGGCCATGTCATTTAAAACATCTGTTGAGGAAACGCCATGTAACAGTCATGTCTTAGTTTGTAAAAATTCTGTCATAATTTCCTCTTTTCCCCCCCATGGGATATGCAGCAACAGCGCCCCCATCAGGATGCAGGGAAGCGAATCCCATCCTGGAGTGGTCGGCCGATCTGGATGGAGAAGATGGTGCTGGGGAGGGTGAAAGTGCCACATACTTTTGTCATCCACACATACACACGCCCCACCATCTGCCAGTACTGCAAACGCCTGCTTAAAGGCCTGTTCCGCCAGGGCATGCAGTGCAAAGGTGAGCCTCTCGTTCTGCCCTCTAGGAATATGCATGTAAATGTAGCTTCATGAAAAAATAAACATATCCATTGTTTCTCTTAGATTGCAAGTTTAACTGCCACAAGCGATGTGCATCGAAGGTACCAAAAGACTGTCTTGGGGAAGTAGTCTTCAATGGAGGTACAAAGCAGTTGTTTGTAGTTGTGTATCATTTTGATGCTTCATGGCCAGGAAGTGTTTTTCATGTCATATGTTCTGTGTGTTTTATGTCAGAACCAGCCAGTCCAGCTCCAGATTCTGACACCACCATGGAAGTGGATATCAGTGATGTCAACAGTGACAGCAGCAGAGGCCAGGACGACTCTGAAGAACCCTCTACTCCTGAGGACAAGGTCTTTCGGGACTATCCTTTCTCAGACCAGGAGAAAGACGAGGAGCCAGTAAAAGCTCCTCAGATCAGGTATGTCAGAAGGTGGATTGATCTGCATGTAGAACCCTTGTGTTTTGGTTATTCACCAAATAATTTGAGCGTTTAAATAAGAAAATAATCAGAGTGTTGTGATATGAGAGTGATCGAAATGACATTTCTTGTTCTCTCCTTCATCTGGAGATCAATTTCTAAGTTCAATTTCCTTGTGAGGCTACAACCATCTGTAGCCGGGAGTCTAGATCATTCTCTCTTTCAGAGGGATGTCATACACGCAGTCTCACATAAGCCATAGTGACACTAGCCAATCATGGACATCTGTGAGCTTATACAAGAGGAAGAGGCAGATAGTGCTTTTCCTCGAGTTACGCCGTCTCCAGTGTTGCATGAGCAGCTATTCGCAAAGATGCAGTCATCTGGCATCACTTGTTTAGGGGGAATCATGTGATAGTCTTCACCCTTTCTGGTTGGTAGTTCTCGCATTGATGAGAGAGAGCCTATCAGAGAGATGGGTGGAACGTGGCTATGAATAAATTAGGGAGAAAATCACAAGGTGAAAAAAAAACTAAAATAACTGAATAAATAAATGAATGAATGACATTTCTAATAATACCTCTGTTGTCCTGTTCCCCGCAGTGAGTAACTGATTGGTTTTTTTTGTTTGTTTTACAGTTTTAGTGTGTATGAACATATGATCAGTTTTAGACTGTTTTCTGTTTTTTCTTTCTTTAGCCCATCCACTAGCACTAATATCCCATTGATGCGTGTAGTGCAGTCCATTAAACACACCAAGAGAAGAAGCTCCACTATGGTCAGGGAGGGATGGATGGTGCACTACACCAGTAGAGACAACCTTGTAAGATCCTTCAGCAACTCCTACTTTCATTTATAGCTTAATAAATACAAGGGGTGTTCAAATTATAAGAAAAACTACCTTTATTTCTCTACATCAGTCTCCCTGCTATACTAATGCATCTACCCAGCATTTCACCAGGGCTTGGTTAGTATCAGGGTAGTTTTCTCAGTACGCCAGAGCCATGATCAGACTGCTTCATGTCCCAGGAACTCATTTAATTGAATAAACATCTTGTTTGATTACCAAAGCCGTTCTGTTTTTTCATGATAATGCCCATCTCATACTGCCTACTGCACCACTTGCACATTACAGGAACTCGGCTGTAAGTTATTAAAACTTTAGCCTCTAAGTTCTGACTTCACTCCAAGCCATTTCTACAGTACATGTTTGGGCCATTAAAGGAGTTCCTATGACGGCAACTTTTCGCCAGTGATGATGCCGTGAAGCAGGCTGCTCGATCATGGCTCTGGAGCCCTGAGAAAACTTTCTAACTTGAAGGTATCCAATCATTAATGAAACGCAAGGATAAAAGCATCAGTTTAGCAAGGGATTGTACAGAGGAATAAAGGTAGTTTTTAATCTTATAACTGTATTCTGCACAATCAAAAGTCCTGGTTTGACTTGAACAGCCCTGATGTAAATCAGTATTTTTTTTCTCATCAGTTGAACAATAGATGAATAGGAAAGAAATGTATACACACTTCAAAAAAATAAAAATAGTATGATGTATATTAATGTAGTATTAATAATATTACCACATATATATAGTATTAAAATAAATAGATAACAATAAAAAGTTTTTCTTTTTCTGAAGTGTGTATAACTTTTTCTGGCTGAGTGTGTATATATATATATATATATGTGTGTGTGTGTGTGTAAGATTTTACAGTATATATAGATCTTATAATATATAATTAATAGTTGTTATAATATTTCTTCAGAGAAAGAGACACTATTGGAGGCTGGACAGCAAAAGCCTGACTTTGTTTCAGAATGACACAGGAGCCAAGTTCTACAAGGTAAGAGACTCATTTGTCAGGAAAGATTTTAGTAGAAATTACTCTAGTCATTACACAAAAGTCACAGTTCTAATGAATTGCTCAAATTCTGCTTAGATCAGTATAATTCTTACCGTTGGCGTTTCTGAATAGAAATAAGGTTACTGGCCCTTCAAATGTCCCCTCCCCCGCTTATCTGTTTTCACTTTCTGAGAAGTAAAATTTCTCTGTGGTCAAAGTGGAGAGCTGTCATATAAAACATTTCAGACATAGTCATAGTGCATCTGAGGTCATTCTGACACCTCAAATTGTTCTTGCTGAAAATGGTAATGAACTATAAACTTTGATAACATAAAATGTCAGTGCTGCATGTAAATTGTTCCATAAGAATGTGTAATGTCAACAGTAATGTCAATGTCATTTCAACAGATTTATGGTAAAGTGCTTTAGTGACCCTTGTGTTTAACAAATGATAAACAAGAATGATTGTAAATAAAAAAAAGTTAATTTCTACCAAAAATGTCCAACAAAATTTTACTTTGTTCTTAAAATTAAACAGCTTTAGAAAACTAAATTTACCTTTTACTAAGGTAAAAAATAAATAAATAAATAAATAAATTGGCATTCAGTGGGAATAGTTAATGCCTTCAGATTTTTTAAATCGTAAATGTGTAACCAATAATTTTGCATTATATGGTTTAGACATATAATGTAAAATTATAGATATCGGCAATGTAACATTTTAATTTTTACATGTATTTATGTGAATATATGAAATTAATGTTCAAATACTGTATGTTTGGTTCATGTCTTTTATCATATAATATATGAATATACAGGTAAAGGTGAAGTATGTATTTAACATGTCATATGTACAGTATGTAACTGTAGTCCTGAAACTTTTAATATATATTTGGATAAACTATATTTTAAAAAATTAATCTTAGAAATCTAATCAAATGCATTTAATCATGCACTTAATAAATAAATAGAAAGTTATACATTTTTACTTATTGTTAAAAGTAAATGGCAATGATATGCATGAATATGTAGATTTACAGCTCCCTGCTGATGCATTTGACACCATATTTTCACTTGTTTACCATTTTGCTGAATATTTGAGCATCTGTTCAAATAATTGTAAAACCATAGTGACAGTTAACTGTAACAAACCTCTGAAACTAAACGTGCCTACTCTGATCTGCTGGTGTCGTGTAACATCACAGATCAGAGTAGGCGTTACACACATCATGTCTTCTTTCATTCTTTAGTTTTGTGGGCAGCCCCTGGTCTACTTCTTGTGAGGGGACTACAGTGAGTTATTGAAAAACCAAGTGCATTCTTGCAAGTAAAAACCCAAACCAGTAATGCCCACACTTGAGCTCAGCTCACTAATAGGTCAGTTATGCCCTTCAACCTTTCAGTGGCAAATAAGAAAACTTTACACCGCATGGTTGACTTCCCCATGAAGAAATATACTTATGTTTAAATAGTTGTTTCTGATTTTTTTACTTTGTAACATTGCAAATCCCTCCACTTAACACATAACTATAGACAATTATAATATCTTTTAGCACTGTATATGCACCACATATGTAGAGTAGAGTACAACAATATAATCTACTCCTCTTTTTTTTTTTCTTACAGAATATCACATCATAAAAAGGAATACTGTATATACACCCATGTATTTTTTTCCCCTGCATATTTCAGACTGAACTGGGATTCAAATTATTTGTATTGATACATTTTTAACATGTTTTGAGTTTACTCTGAAGAAGATTGATACTATTACACTATCTACAAAACACATCTACAGTATATAAATGGTCCTCATTTACCTTTAAACATTTGCTCAGATTGACATTGGAGAGATGAATACCGGCCTTGCTTTTGCTTTGAGCATGTGATCTCTCAACCACAAGCAAAACAATTTACCACTATGTTACTCTTCAAAAATTTGTTCTGTTTTTCACTGGGTAGTTTCATGACAGGGCAGGAAATGTTTATCAGCCGAAGCTGAGTCAAAGGCGACTGATATCTCTCCTACAAACACAAATGCAAATGCTTGAAAGAATGTGCATAAAATAATGAACCCTGTAATTAGATCTGATTATTTAGTACACTTAGGAATAAGTGTCTAAACTGTATTTACATCTAGAATGAAATTTACTTATTGAACTTCTTGGGATCTAGTGTAATTCTTTTCCCTTGACATGCTGGTATATCCACCATAACCTCGAAGTATATTGGTGTTATTTGTTATTTAGTACAACTTTTTTGTACAATAGTATATTTGTAGTCAATTTGGATATACATCTATTTTTCGATTTTTGGAAGAGTAGTCTTGTAGAGTCCTATAAAGAGCAAAGTATTAATGTATGAAGCAGCTCGCCCAGTAGTTGTCTGTTTCAGCCAATGCCCTTTGTGTTTTAAGTATTTCCCACCCTTAACAGGAACTCTGGTTTCACACAGTGCTTTCTTTCTTCAGAATCCTCTGGATAGTTGTAATGAAACAGACTGTCTGTGTTCAGTTGATTGAGAGCTGCTGATTGTTTGCTTTTGGTTTTAGCACTTTTTGCTTTTTATTAAGTAACCACTGTTTTTTTTATTTTTTCTTGGTTTTTGTTCATCCCCTATGTTGGGATGGTCATGTGTCAAGAGCTGAAAGACTGCGTCTGTTTCATACATTTGGAAGTTATACCATGCTCCTTTGAAGACAGAAGCCCTGTACTTTTGGTTTCCCCACATCTTTTATGGCCTACAGGGACTTCAATCCTGCTTCCACATAACTGTTCCTGAACCAGACCACCCCCTTTTACCATGTAGTGGCCATCCGTAGTGCAGTGGTTGCATGGTCTCTCTCTCTTTCTCTCTCCCTCTCTCTCTCTCAAGTGCTCTCTCTCTCTCTCTCTCTCTCTCTCTCTCTCTCTCACACACACACACACACACACACACACACCAACACGCACACACCAACACGCACATGCACATAGACGCGCCATGCACACATACACACTCAAGCATGAAGTCATGAAGACATTCAGTTTGCTGCCTTGTAATTATGGAGCTCCTCAGTGGGCTGGGCCATGTGGTCCACCCTCTAACCACAAACACTTGATGTGAAGCTCAGAGGAAGCTGCTATTGGTCACAACTACTGTTTCACTAGTGGGAGGACAAAAAGCAAATGCCATCAGAAGGCAGCCTGCTTAATATCATGTTAAACTCGTAGAGAGGACATGAAGAACATGAGCTCATTTTGAGAGCACTTTGGATTAAATGAAGACCATGGATTGTGTGATCCCAAAGCCTGTACTCTATTCGAAAGAGTTAAAGGTATGGTATGAGCTTAGCCATAAGATACAGGAGACATGCTCTTTGTACTTTTTCTTACCGGTCTTGAGCTTCCTGACAGTGGTTGTGATCAGTATTGGATAGTGACTTTATTTTCACTGTAGGTGACTGTTGTTTTTCTGAGTTTAATTAACTGTGTCTCAAATTATGACAGCTACCTGTACGACTAATTTACTTGAGTTTGTGAAACGGAGGTTCATATTCATATTTTCTCAAGTTTTAACAATTCATTCATTAATTAATTCTTTCATTCATTGTTAGCCATGTTGTACCCGGATCTCACATTTCATCACTGTCTTGTTTCACCTACAGGAGATTCCTCTCTCTGAGATTCTGCAAATGGAGGCAGCACGGGATTTCAGTAGTCTTACTATGGGAGGCAATCCACACTGCTTTGAGATTATTACTGCTACTATGGTCTATTATGTTGGGGAGAACACTGGTGGCCCCCATCATATGCATAACCCCATGCTAGCTGCCTCTGGCGTGGGGCTGGAGGTGGCGCAGGGTTGGGAGATGGCCATCCGCCAAGCCCTCATGCCTGTTCCAGTTACACCTCAGCCAAGTGTGGGTGCTGCTGCTGGTCAGGGCAAGGACCACAGTGAGTATATAAATCTATAAGGCATGATTAGTATTGTGTCAATGTAATAACAATAATAATAATAATAATTAATTAAATTTAATTAGGACCGAGTGATAGGACATATCAGAACATAATCAGATACCGTTGACGACTAACATGAATTTGATAATGATCATTGTGAGGCAGCATCTTAATTAACCTACTCTAAATTATTTAGTCATTGATGTAGGTTACAAATAATGAAGAGAAGGCATCAGACAGCTTCAACAAGCTCATGATCATGATTCTATCTTAGAAGAAGGTGGAAATGAATTTGTTTAAAAATGCTAATAATAATAATAACTTTTCCAAAAACTGCATTCTGCAAAGTTTTGTTATGTTTGACTGACATTCCTTGAACTATCACCAGCATACCTGAGGGTCGTTCAAGTCAAATCGGGACCGTGACATTTCTTGTGAATGAAGGAGAAAAAAAGTTGACATTTACAGAAGACATCAAATGATGAGACTTTAAGCTGCAATAAAACATTTGAATGGTGCAAGCATTTTAAAGAAGGAAGTGGCTTGGAGCCCACTGCAGTCATTCCCGTGAACATTTACATTTAGGCATTTGGCAGCCCCCCCTTATCCAGAGCGACTTATATTTTTATCTCATTATACATCTGTGCAGTTGAGGGTTAAGGGCCTTGCTTAAGGGTCCAACAGTGGCAACATGGTGGTCGTGGGGTTTGAACAGAAAGGGTTAGGTCATTTTTTTCTCCTCTCATAACCGTGTTCTGTAATTCTGCACGATCAAAAATCCTGGTTTGACTTGAACCACCCCTTGTCCTTCAAAAGAATTTAGGAGAAAATTACTTCAGAGAGTAGAACACTTGATCGAACACCTCTTACACATAATTCAGCTGGCAGTTATTGCCACATTCCCTGTACAGGCATGACCTCGCTTTATGTGATTTCCACATGTTTGGGCCATTAAAGAAGTCCCTGGGAGGAAAGTTTTTCAGATGTGAAATCAGCACACTGATCATGGCTCTGGTGTACTGAGGAAACATTTTACCTTGATAGTAGTCAAGCACTAGTGGAACTATGGCATCAGTGCATTAGTGTAGCAGGGGATTATATAGAGAAATATGGGTAGTTTTTTTTTTTTGTTCTGTAAATTCCTGGTTTGACTTGAACACCCTTGTCCTTCAAAAGAATTTAGGAGAAAATTACTCCAATCATGACACTGTTCCAACATTTCCTCTGAGACTGAACAGCTCCTTGTTGCCTTCCAGCACTGATTGTGAGACACAAATTCCCTTTAATAGCCCTCAGTCTTTTAAAGCATAAACTCATTTCTTTAAAACAGTGCTTAATATTATTTCTGTACTAGGATTATGGCGTTTGCTCATGTTTCAGCAAGAATCAAATTACAAAATCTTAAAAAATGTTTCACTACTTTTAAATAATTTTACATCTACACAGCAGCCTGGCATGTTTTCAGGAGAAGAACCCACTAGTTCTAGTTTTCTTGAACATTAAATAAGCTCACCATAGGTTTATGTACATTATGTATTTTTAATTGACTTGCTGTATTATTTTGGTGATTGCACATTATATAAGGATGATCTAGATTAGAAGTAATACATTTGTAGAATTATCTTTAATGTTCTGTGTCTCTACAGAGGAACTGTCCATGAGCATTTCTGTATCTAACAGTCAAATCCAGGAAAATGTGGTAAGTCAGTGTTAGTATCACACACTTTACTATAGTGAGTTTTCAGTCATTATTATCACAACAACCAATGTGAAACTAGCACATTTTCTGTAAAACAGCCATCTTTTGTTATACACCCACCATCATGTTTTGAGCTATACACACAGTGAGAAAAAAATAGCTAAATTATCTGCATGCTTAGCTATGGACAGTAATCTATTGTTCGGGTAGTAACCTAAATGTACTGATTTATGTTTCACTTGTTTTCAGGATATCAGCTCTGTTTACCAGATCTTTGCTGATGAAGTTTTGGGATCAGGCCAGTTTGGCATTGTATATGGAGGTACGGTTGTAAAATATTTTTTCTTTTCTCTTAGACACCACTGTAAGTGCCTCCTCAACAAGGACAACTTGAATAAATAACCCTTTTTCTGTTAAAGGTAAACACAGAAAGACAGGCAGAGATGTAGCAATAAAGGTCATTGATAAAATGAGGTTCCCTACCAAGCAAGAAAGCCAGCTGAGGAATGAAGTAGCCATTTTACAGGTGAGACCATTACAGCCTGATGAAATGGTGAAGAAGCATATAGTGTGTAATGGTTGATTATAAAATCTTTTCCTTTTTTCATTTGTAGAACCTGCAGCATCCTGGGATTGTCAACTTGGAGTGCATGTTCGAGACCCCAGAGCGGGTGTTTGTTGTCATGGAGAAGCTGCACGGGGACATGTTGGAGATGATCCTGTCCAGCGAGAAGAGCAGACTGCCCGAGCGCATCACAAAATTCCTCGTCACACAGGTTAACTCTTTTTATCCAACTCATCAATTTTTGTTCAAGAATCTTTTTTTTTTTTTTTTTGAACTGTGTTTATTCTGAAGGATATGGTGTTTTGAATGGGGACTGTGTTTAGACATGTCTGGATCTCATCAGGATTCTGAAGTGCTCAAATTCTTGAGTCTGTGTGATGATTAGAACCAAGAGGCCCCTTGGGGGTTTGGATAACAGGGGCTCATCTATTAGCCATGGATCTGCAGCCTCCAATTAGCAGCCACACACAGCTCTGATGTGGCTAGAGGCCCCTGACTGTGCATGATGGTGTATATTTCACTGAAAACAAATAGTGTGTTTTATTAATCTTGATTTAACTATCACATGTTTTCAGCATCCATCATGAAATATGTGATTTTCAATTTGTAAATGTGCCTAAAGATATTAGCTTACAGTATGTCGTTGCTTTTTTTCCGGTTATAGATTCTGGTGGCTTTGAGGCATCTGCATTTCAAAAACATTGTTCACTGTGATCTCAAGCCAGAAAATGTACTCCTAGCCTCAGCAGAGCCTTTTCCTCAGGTAAGAATCTTGTCACTGGTTTGACTATATTAAACACCAAAAAACACTTATCAGTATCATGACCATACGTTTCCACAGGTGAAACTGTGTGACTTTGGTTTTGCTCGCATAATTGGTGAGAAGTCATTCCGTCGTTCCGTTGTGGGAACTCCAGCATATCTGGCCCCTGAAGTTCTTCGTAGTAAAGGTTATAACCGCTCATTGGACATGTGGTCAGTGGGGGTCATCATCTATGTCAGCCTGAGTGGTACCTTCCCCTTTAACGAAGACGAAGATATTAATGATCAGATCCAGAACGCAGCGTTTATGTATCCACCAATGCCTTGGAAGGAGATATCCACAGAAGGTAAGAAAACAAAACCTGACAAAAATATTAAATATAAAAATATTCTAACAATTATTTCCATACAGAGTGGCATTAAGTTTTGGCAGAGATCTTGTATTTATCATGAGACCATAAACACTGCATAAAGTCTTCCCAAACACATCCCAAAGACTTTTAAAAGGTTTAAGACTCTGTGGTGGCCAATTCACATGTGAAATTGATTCCTCATGCGCTCAGAACACTTTTATTACAAACCGTGCTTGATGAATCATGGCATTGTCCTCTTGAAATATCCCTGTGCCATAAGGAAAGAAAAACTCCAAAAATGGGATAACATGGTCATTCAGTACATTCAGGTCATTAGCTGACTTCATTTTATTGCTCCATAATGTTGCTGAGACTAGAGCTGATCAACTGAAGCAGCCCAAGATCATAACACTGCCTCGAGAGGCTTGTACAGTGGCCAGTCTGCATGTTGGGTACCTGAAACCAGTTACCTTTTTCCATAGAACTTATATCTTGACAAAATTCTCGCCGTGCTCATCACTTATTAAACATGCTACTGTGCCAACTTTACTAATGTGCCAGTATTAACATGCCTTATGGGAATGCCTGAGGTCAAGTGAACAGGTTTTTAAGTAATGTAGCTAAATAACTAAAATACATAAGTAGAGCTATGTACAGATATATACCACATTTTTGATGCCTTTTTCTGGCAGATTTCCCCACGCCTTTTTTTCAGATTTTTCAAATAGTGGAGTAATAAGTGATGAGCATGGTGAGAATTTTGTCAGGGTCTAAGTTCTATGAAAATAAAGTAAATATAGGTTAATGGTTACAGCTCTAAGATAACTGCTGAACAGTAAGAACAGAGGTTCCATTCAGGGAATACAC
This sequence comes from Clarias platycephalus, assembly GCA_030068275.1. NCBI lineage: Eukaryota > Metazoa > Chordata > Actinopteri > Siluriformes > Clariidae > Clarias > Clarias platycephalus. The sequence continues at coordinate 15,461,470 of JAQQZT010000005.1, read as the reverse complement.
TGGACTACATTATTAATACTTTCTTTGCTGCAGAGAGAAAAGCTGCAAATTATTATGTATTTTGATTAGCTTAATTAAAAAAGCACAATTACAACTATTGATTGGCTAAAGTTTTTAAGATATTTGGGTTTTCATTTTAGGGCTATATATAGTACCAGTCAAAAGTTTGGACACAAGTTTGGATTTATTTTCTAACTTCTAGAACAATAATGGATTTCTTTTTGAACTGTGAAATAATACATACATATAAGGTAATTAAGTAACAACAACAGTCAGTTTTTATTTTAAGAAATGAAGGTTCTTTGCTCTTCGAATAGTTCTTGCAAGAACAGTCTTGTCAAGTGCATTTGCAAAACCATCAAGCACCACGATGAAACTCGCTCTCAAAATCAGGAAAGACCTTGGAATTAGAAGGTGTGTCCAAATTTTGACTGGTAATGCAGTACATTAATACATACAGTATTAATAAGAAATGGTAAACGTATGTCTGTTGATGTACAGTATAGATTTCTCTCCTCTTAACTTCACTATGAAAAATAGTATAATTATTTTAAATAGTTATAAAACCTTTGGAAAAATATGGAATCATTAATCATTTATTATGAACACATAATACAAATTAATTGGATCTTGGTATCTTGCTCTGAAGGTTATTCTTACATAAAGGCCCCAAATGAATCTAATTCTCCATCTCTAAAGCTTGGTAAAAAGAAAAAATCTCTAAACTGGTGTAATGGCCTTATCATGTAAGTCGCTTAACATTTTGTGCCACATTAATTAAGGACAAGGGAACTTTTAGAAGTTAGTCATTGATTTACAGTATCCACACTAGCACCAATGTTTTACATCAACATATTTTAGTAACACATAGCTGTCTAGACGTGAGTTTTTTTTTTTACTTCTTTAAAAAATAGTCTCTTGCTTTGTAATGTAGTTGCTGAATGAGTCAGATTAAATTAAGGTGGTTTTGTCCAACATTAGCATTAACTGAAAACTTGTATGATGTGTAAATGTTTGAGTGTAGGTTTACAATATTAAAATTAAGGTCAGTGGTCTGTAGTTAAAACACAAAACCATACAGTAGGTTGTATGTGTTTATCAGACATGGTGAAGCTTCTCACCCCCGTGTCTGTCTATAGTACCACAATCTCAGACCTCACAGCTTCGGTGAGTCACCTCTGAATTTTCCTTTTTATGGCAGAGAACATGTTTCTGTATTTTCTATTTTTTTACCTTCTGCGCTTAATGACACTGTTATGTTAAATATCATCATAATTTTTTAAAGGAAATAGCATTCATTATAGCTTTGTTTTCATAATTTTTCTAGGTCCTTATACTGTTCATGATGAAATGCTTGGCATTACTCATTTGACATTTTGATATCGTCTTGACATTTACAACATTTAGTCACATGTGCGTGTAGCACTGAGCTTGGTTTGAAGAGGATGTAATAAAAAACAAAGAAGCTGATCATTTTGATGTAAAACTGATGTCATATTTCCATCTCTTTCAGACTGGTGGCATTAAATTACATTTATTATTGATAAATCATCTTCATGTAGGATCTTGATTACATTTATATCGTAGTGGAAAGTTTTCTTTGTTTTAAGTTTTGATGTTGTGATTGATAAAAACATGAGCAAGCAGCCTGAGGAAGTGGTTATATAGAAACACTCACTTGTGATTGAATGATTGATAGTGGCGATTTTAAATGATGCTTTATGTCACAGTAATAAACTTCAGAAATGACAAACTCGACATAACCTTTAAAGTTGTGACCTGAATTAACCTGTAATTGATGTCTAAGGATAATTTTAGTTTTATAACCTAGAATTGCCTTAAAATTTATATATGCTATTGTACATTATTTAGGCTATTATAATAATATGCAAGGTAGCTGATATTTTTTTCTTTAGACTATAAATTTCATCTAAAACCTATTTTACAATTTGAGCTTTGCGTTAACCCACAGTCACAGATCTTATCAACAACCTTCTTCAAGTGAAGATGAGGAAGCGGTACAGCGTGGACAAGTCCCTGAGTCATCCATGGTTCCAGGTTAGACAGCACAGCAAATAGTGTGGCATTACAGTGATGCCTCTGCACTCTCAATAAAAGTCCTGAGGCCTTGTTTGTTTATGTAAGCATATCCCTGCTTGTTTTAGGACTACCAGACATGGCTAGACCTGCGGGAGTTTGAGACCCGGCGGGGCGAGCGATACATTACCCACGAGAGCGATGATGCACGCTGGGAGGAGTTCGCTGATGAGCACAGTCTGGTCTACCCCAAACATTTCATTATGGCTCCAAACCTAGACGACATGGATGAAGACCCCTAGTTACATTCTGGACTAAATCTGTTGAGGAGGACAGTGTCATATTTTTTGCTAGAATGCACTAGACCCTTAAGGACCTGTAGCTAAAGTGAATACAGGACTCTGCTGAGGCAGCAGATGCAGGGTATTAGGGGATGTGTGAAGGGGCGAAGTGTTAGAAAAGCACACAGCAGTGTGAGTCTTTGGTTTTCCAGAACTTACAGTCAAGAACTTTTGTGATGAAGACTCATTTTCTTCTAATCCTAGTGGACTCTAAATGTCAGTATTATGAATTTGACTTATTTAAGGGCTAAGTTCATATAGCCTATAACACAAATAACCTTGTATTCTATAACTGGGAGATATTAGGCTGTTTTGCTAAAAAAAGAAAAAAAGCCATATAGAGGAGTTAGGAACCATTGTAAGTGTTTCCTTACAATATAAGTGGAGAAAGACCAAAAAGATCATTATGAAAAATTGTTTCTATATAGGCAATAGAAAATACTTAAAACTTTAATGATGGCCTCTAAAATTTATTTTCATCAGTTACTTAGACTAATCTGAGAAATTATACATGGACAATCTTCATAATTTAAAACATGCACAAATCATGTATGTTTTTTTCTTTTTTTCTGATTAAGCTGATACTGTTTTTCCTTCTTGTTTTTTAAAGGTTCCATCAGTAGAGACTATGACTGTTGTTCACACAGTCAAGCTGACTTGAAATAGCACTACAATGTGTTACTGCGCAGTTGTTAAACACATCAAAATAATTAATAATTGCTAAAGATCATGTTTTAGCAGTATTGCAGTATTGCATTTTTTTTTTTCAGGTGGATCATATACCAAAAGATTCAACACATCTTGGTATTCACAGTACCACAGTATCACCCGAAACTGGAGTAAAATGATCAATTTTAGCCATAAATACTGAATTGACTTCAGTACAAGGTGTTTTCACTCAGATCAGTACGATGTAAGTACGTATGTATAAACTCCCCTTCTATGTGCACTATATGGGATGGAACATTCACTATGGTGAGCAGCTAAGATTTGCCTATAAATGTTCATATTCAATTATTTATTGATTACAATTAGGCATACAATGCACAATCTGTTCTCAAGGTTTGCCATAGCACAGAATAAGGAGCCATTTTGAGCAGATCAATTTGACTGCTTTTAATGTTTGCATGAGATGGAAGATTTTCCATCACTTTGTCTGGGAGAGGAGGGGATGTTTGCTCCTCTGAATCCATATAATCATTACTTCATGTTGCCACTGGATTGGCAGGTGTAAGTGTTTTGTATATTTTAGTACATAAATAATTAAATGCACTACTTTGTGTGAGGGGCCTTTGTTTCATGATTTTGGGATTGAAAAATACTATGTTGCCAGAAGTATTTGGACACTTGGCACTATACCGAACTGTAACCACAGAGTAGAAACACAATAGTGTATAGGATGTCTTCCCTTCACTGGAACTAAAAGGCCCAAACATGTCCCAGCATGAGAGTACCTCTTTGTACAAAGCAAGGTCAATGAAGACATGATTTGCCAAAGTTGCAGTGGAAGGAACTTGAGTGGCTTGCACAGAACCCAAACATCAACCTACCTGATTACTTTTGGGATGAACTTGGATGCCAACCTAGGCACCCTCGGCTTTGTCACATGACATCAGTGTTCATTAATGTTCCTGTGGATGAATGGGCAAAAATCTAGTGGAAAACCTTCCCAAAATAGTGGTAGTTATTATTACAGAAAAAAAGGAACTAAATATGAATTAGAGAAATTCATACATGCGTGTTGTTCACAAACTTTGGGTATTTATTGTACATACACCAATCATCCATAATTTCAACACATTAACACTAATTATCAATTGTATGACGTGTAGATCTACAACCTTGATGTGTAGATCTACAACCTTTGATAGCATAATACAGCTACATTTTAATGGTAAATTAAATTAAAATATTTTTTGTTAATCAAATCATAAAAAACTAATTGTGACAAGTAAGCTAACTTAACTGGTAACAAGATCATGGGTACCCAAGGCTTATCTACGCGCATGGGGACCAAAGGCCAGGACGTGTAGTCCAATTGCACAGAAAATCCAATTCAGCACAACTCGCCAAAAAAAAAAGCCAATGTTAAGAAAGGCCCCAGCACCCCCAGGCCACCACAGCCCACTGTACACAGAACCCAGCAGGTAAAGAGCCCAAGGATGCTGATGCAGCCTCCAAACTCCCCAGATCCCACACCGATTGAGCACTCCTGGGATGTACCTGAAAACAAGTCAGATTCATAGAGGCCCCACCGTGCAACCCACAGCACCCAAAGTATCCTCTGCCAATATCATGGCGTCAGATGGTTTGTGGTGTAACTTTATGGCTGATTGGTGTAGACAGCAGAACTGCAATATTCATTGACAGTGAGTGAGGCAGCTCCAGTGAGTCAGTTCTAAAACATGGCCACTGGTAAAATCAAATGAACAGCTACTTGTTTAACATGTTAAAGAACATGAGGCAGTTAATACTTTTCCAAAGAGGACAGACATTTAGCTCTGAAATTCAAGTGATGAAATCACAAAGCACAATATTTAGCATCTCAAGGAACAAGTCGAATAAATCATTAAAAGAATGTATTTGGCAAAAACTACTCATTTAAAACCACCAATTTGAAAAGCATTAATATTTACAAAACCTGTACTTCAGAATGTAGGAGAAATTTATATGAGCTGATGGTTATCCTTCCTTATCCTCAGCCCTTTTCAACACCATTTCCATTTATAAGTTAATTTTCATGTGTAACTAAAAATTAGGTTATCAACAATTCACTAGCACTTTTGCATAGTAGCTTGTGTGCTTTATGAGAGTCACATAGGTGATAAATTAGATGTTAATTAGAAATGAAATACAAATATAGAAAAAAAAAAATACTATTTAGAGGTATTGCAAAAAAATTGGGAGGGGCCAGTACACTTGTTTGGAACATTCTTTAAAGATGGAATTAACTGGCAAATTCAGCAACAACAAAAGGCCTGGAAGATCGCGAAGGATAAATTAGATTGGATTAAGAATTCTCCAAAACTGTTATAAGTAAGTAAGAAGATTCCTATATACACAGTGTAATGAGAACACAATTGAGACTAAACTGCCCTGTGGCCATGAGAAAAATGCTTGTTAGTGATAATAATCTGAATAATCTGAATTGAAGTCTTCAATTTGCTAGGAAGCATAAAGACTGGACTTTGGAGCAATGGAAAAAAGTCATGTGGTTTGATGAGTCCACAATAACATTATTCCAGAGCGATTGTCAGAAATGTACTAACCTCGGCGACCAGAAGACGTAGCTTTAGCGGTTAGCCCAATGTAGCGTGGATGGTGAA
>JAQQZT010000005.1:15440591-15454753 GCA_030068275.1 Clarias platycephalus | reverse complement strand
ATTGGCACCCTGTCCAGGGTGTACCCCGCCTTGTGCCCTAAGTTTCCTGGGATAGGCTCCAGGCTCCCGCGACCCTGAATATAAGGATAAAGCGGTATAGAAAATGACTGACTGACTGACTGACAATAGGAACTTGTATTGGCCATTAAATATATATATTTAAAAAATCTAATTCTATTGCATTTAATGGCCAATACAGATAGTGTTGTGACCAAACTCATGTGCTTAGGTTCAAGAGGCTTACCTAGTAAACAAACCAAATCTGAAGGTTAGTCACGGACAGTCTGAATCCACTCTTGAGCGTTAGTCATAAAGTTGTGTAGAATTGACTCTGAGAAATAAGTTAGGTGTGAAATGATTAGCACACACATAGAAAACTTTGGAGATAGCTGTTGGAACATTTCCACCATAAATAAATTACATCTACTGTGTCTTTACTTATTTATAGGATTTATAGTAACGTGAGAGTCTGGTGTTCTTCCAGACTGCCAACAACAGAGCACGGACTGTTGACATACTGCAGTTCAATCTGCTATGGAAAGGAACCAGAGGGCGGTTTATACAAATGACTTTTTTAAGGTTTTTTTTTTGTTTTTGTGTATGACATCAAAAAATATGAATGCTGTGTTCAAGCGCAGTTTTAACTAAGATAAGTAATGAAAAAGCAAAAGCTTATTTTTACAAATTTTGTTTTTTTTATTTAATTTAATTTTTTTTTAGGTATGATATATGATGCTAGCATATATGTGGGTGTCCACATGCATGCTGGGTTAAGTTGACCACAGAGACAGCACTAGCCACATGCACTTAGCAGCAGCTGGATGCAATTGTGTAACCACTGGCCATCAGGCAGCTTGGCCCAGCCCAAACACTGAGGAGTAATTAGAGAGAGGAGAGAATATATAGCCTGAACATACATTACATAGAACATACATGGGTTCTTCTCCATGAGCAATTTCATTCTGAGATAACTTCCAAAACAGCTTTTCATAAATCATAAATGTAAAAATGAAGTAAATGATTATTCAACAATCTTTGTAAATACATGACCTTTAATTTATTTACTTTTATTAGGATTAATGACTGAATGATAGAACCATACAATAATACAGTATCACCATGTGTAGTTAGGAATAGTTTTTTTTTTCATGATTTGATTAACAAAATACTTTTAATTGAATTTACCATTACAATTTAGCAATGTTATGCCATCAAACAATTGTAAGGTTGTAGATCCACACATCCATGAGATTAAATAAACGTAGTTGTGAAATGAAAAGCACTTCAGAGGGTCTCAGAAAGATCCCCCTGAGTCTGAACTCAGAATGAGCTGCTTTATCTTTTCTCTCTTCAAATGGCTTAAAGATGTGGACTGTGCCATGTGGTCTGCTGATAAGTGCTCGTCTTCAGAAGAGAGGAAAACCTGGCAGACAAATTGGCTCTCAGCCCATTCTATTACCAGAGCTTGTGAAGTGAGGAGAAGTCTGAGGTTTATCATAGACCATTTAGATAAGGAGCCGGACATGACTGCGCTGGTCCAAGATCAGGGGTAAGAAAAGGAAAAAAAAACCTTCTCAAATAGGATTTAAGACAGGGAACTGTATAAAGTCTGCTATGATTAATTACACACAAATCAAATCAGTCAAAAATCTTTGCAACATCCCATGAGGAAAGACAATGAAATCTCATAAATGGTGAATAAAATTAATTTTAGGAGCGCACACACAGAGCAAAAACATCAGCTGCCTCTTCTACAGGTAAAGGATTGTGTGCAGCATTTTGTTTTTCCACTGATGTTTTCTTGTCCTGCAGTGAAAAGTGGTGATAGTGAAATATTTACATACTAGGGAACAGCTAAACTGATCACAAAAGAAAATTAAAAAAGGCATATAGGCATAAGCTCAGCCATGTGAACTTGAGCCAAGATTTTCTACTGCAGATTGAGCCTCAAGTGTGATATAAAACTTGGCAGTTAAAATTTTGGAGAGATTATGGAGAAATGCTGAGATCAAATTTGGTTCAGAAATGCACATATTGTGTAAATATGACTGATGAAGTCCAGATGTTGGGCTTCAGGCCTGTTTCATTGAGATGGATGTGACTTGACATTCAGGCATGGCTCAACTCTAAGGTACTGTAAGTGTAAAGGCAAAACAGATATTAAATAGACATCCTCTTTACTACTACTCCTATAATAATAATAATGATAATAATAATAATAATAATAATAATAAAAAATCCAAAACTGTTTAAGAACAATAATTTAAAATATATATAGGCTATTATTACTTTTCCCCCCCTCTCGAGTATTTCTACTACAGTATGTGTTTTGAAAGGTGGACAGATGAGTGATGCAGTTATCTTTTGCACCACTAGGTGGCATTCCGGACCTGATAGCGGCTCCCTATTACCTGCACCATAATGGCTTTTTAAAAAGTAGATACTTTAAAAGTAACACTAACTTGTGTCCAGTACAATATAATACAGATTTTAATTACATACTGTACATTTAGAAATTCCTCACAATTTTTACTCTCTTTAAGCCGTGTGAGAACCTGGAGATGTGCCCAGTCAGGTGCTTTCTGCTTTCAGTCTGGCCTTGAACAGCAGATCAGGTTGCAATCCCCTGTCAGCTCTGGGGTGGTCTGTGTGATGTATCCTCCTCGAGTCAGTCTCTACCGACAGGAATTACGGCAAACAAACAAGCCAACAAACAAGCAAACACACAAAAAGCAAACGAGCTCAGGCAGCAGATTGATTTGGGATGGGCGAGAGCTATTTGCAGTGGAGCTGGATCTATTTCATGGCGAACCCCCACTAGAGCTGCCTACTGCCTTCTTTGATTGACTCTTGAGGCAGTTCCACTCCAGCTGGGCACCTCTGACACTTCGTCTGAGAGAAATGCTATACTGCATTTTTGGGAACTCTGTAATGAGCCTGTTGTGCATCAGCATTTTGGAGTGACGGGTTCATTTAATTAAAGGAATATTATTACCTGGCCATATATGTGAGGATATATCAGGTTTTCCTTGCCACCATCGCCCTTGCCTTGCTCATCAGGGACAACCTGATCATTTTGATTCACACATATTTTCTCACATTTTATACACATTTCCATAATTTTCCTTTGATTCTGTAAAGCTGCTTTGAGAAAATGACCACTGTTAAAAGTGCTGTACAAATAAAATTTAATTGAAATTAAATTATACAATATCTTTCTCTTTTATTATAATTCTCATGTCCTTATTCTTTATACAAGGAAAGTTCCAGTCAAATCTAGACTTAATTGTGCAGAATAACAGTTATGAGAGTAAAAACTACCTATATTTCTCGATATAATCCCCTGCTACACCAATGCACTTATTACAGAGTTTTTACTAGTGATTGGATAACATCAAGGTAGAAAGTTTTCCTTAGTACATGAGAGGCATTACCAGATTGCCTGGTTCATGGCCTTCCAGGAACTTCTTTAACAATCCAAGCATGTGAAAATGGCTTGAAGTGAGGTCAGGACTGTATGAGGTTGTGGCAAAAACTCCCAGCCGAGTTCCTGTAATGTGCAAGTGAGATTGTGAATGATTGTGTGTGCAGTTGAGACAGACAGACATGTCTCTTCTGCACATTGTTAACAATATTTACATTTAGGCATTTGGCAGACGCCCTTATCCAGAACGACTTATGTTTTATTTCATTATACATCTGAGTAGCTGAGGGTTAAGGTCTTAGTTCAAGGGCCCAATAGGGACAACTTGGTGGTTCTTTTATTTGAACCAGGGACCTTCTGAGCTAAGGAGCAGGTGTTCCACTTGCTGAATGTTCATAGGAACAACTGCAACTGCTTCCTTGGCTGGATCATCATTCATAAATGCATGGCCTTCTTTAAAACATTTGCACCATTCAAATGATTTACTGTGGCTAAGAGTCTCATCACCGTACTTTGCTTGAAGTCTTCAGTTAATGTCTCATGTAAATGTTACACCTTCATTCACGAGAAATTAAATCACAAGTGCCAGTTTGACTTCGACATATATTTTTGTTAAATAATGTCATACATAATAAAACATTTCATTTTGTGTGAAAAAAGCCATAGTGAATTAACTGCACAGATTCAAAAATTTCATTTCAAAAACACACTTTACAGAGTGGACGAAGACTAACCCTAACCCTAACCCTAGGTGCACAAATATTCAATCTACTGTAGATCATAATTTTAGAGCACTCTTTATATGTGGTAAATCTCATGAAAGCTTTCACTTTGATACACTTCGCCACTGCTGAAAATAAACAGAGATGGCCCTTTAGGATCCGGTATTTATCTAATGTGAATTCATGTGGAGCACATGGCCAGTTTGTCCTCCAATTGTTTTCTCCACATTAAGGCCCAGGTGAGAGTTTAATGTCATGATGGGCAGTTGACACCCCTTGTAAATGTATATTGCAGACAATAAAGTGCTTAAAAAATGGCAAGTGCCTGTCAAGATCAATTCTTCTTTACTAGCTGTCACATATAAAAGAAATGAAAACAAAGCTCATTGAAGCTGAGGGGGATGCAACAATGTATAAAAGCACAGACATATGCACAAGAGAGACCATGTATGGAAGGGAAACCCTTGTCTGCAGAACAAAGTGGCTGCTGTTTAGGACATGGTGCATGGTTGGACAGATCGCACAGCTCCAGCTGTGCTGAGAGGAGCTCCCATGTCCTCACACCTACTTCCTTTGAGTTACTGCAATACACAACTTCTAAAAGGGGCAGGCACTGAACTCTCAAAGAAGTGGCAATATTTGCTCACCTGAAATACACATGACTCTGCAATTGAGGCCTGGGACTGGAGCAGGGTCGGGTCCCTTTACCAGCTGTGAGCATAAGAGAAGGGGAAGGGCCAGGAAGTTTAGTAAGGGGGAGCTGGACCCCTACTGAGGCGCTGTTTATCGCTGACTGTCCTATTGTATTTTATGGGTGGGAAGGCCATATTTGTCCTTAGCCACAGGAGGCTGATGAGGTGCTAATCTGTTGAGTGGCCAGTGTTACCGAAGCCTCCTTGTTAGCAGGCTAGCTTGTTAGCTGTCAGAGCTTGTAAAAATGAGCCTGAATTCATGGGCTCCCCTGCCAAGGGTTTTCACGGGTAAGTAAACACAGATTGGTCACTGATGGGACGCGCAGACTGGCCGAGAGGCCTTTGGTAATTAAAGACTAGGATGACAAGAGGAATGAGGATGTCTTGTGCTTCCCTGCTGCTTTTCAGTAAAGTTAACAAACTGGACATCTACATATGGATGAGACATGAGAATAGGCAATGGGATTCTCGTCAGTGATGTCTGGAATTCCAGTCGGATGCCTAGACAGTTTTTTTTTTCAATTGAAAAAAGAGACATGGATAATTCCCAAACATAAACAATGATATAATGTACATAATGGCTAAATAAAATTATATCTGGTGTGACAAGAAACGGGCATGCTTTAGGAGATGCCAGATGAATGGTCATGGTAGTTCCTGAGTGATGCAGGTGCAGGTAAGCAGCCATGGTGACTTCAGTAATCCTCAACATGCCATCACTCCATCAGGCTACAGATAAGCCAACTGAAGAACAAATATAAGGAACAATGGAAAATGGGAACAGTGAAATGTCTTTTGTCTGATGTAGAACTGAGACGTGAGCAGTTTCTAAAAAGAATCTAGGAATTAGATATAGGTATATTTGAAGATTCTTACAATATTTTAGAACTAAAAAAAAATTGTTAAGTTCCTAATAAATAAGTAAATCTGAATGCAAAAAAAAAAAAATCTAATAGTATACTTAATAAATAATTACATTTATTTTAAAAGCCAGAAAAAATGCTGGAGAGAGGAATGTTTTCACATGACAAAAATATAGCCTTAGCCCTAGCCCTCTTTTCTTTTCAGTTTCAGTGTATAACCTATTGAATCAAGAAATGATGCATGATGCAAAAGATGCATCAGGTAATATTAACATCTGTAAAGGACTACCATAGGGACAGAATGATTCTATAAGAGCTATAGATAAAGCTGTGTTTTGCTTATTCTATTATTTTTGTTTAGTTTTATCCAGAACATGTTAAACAGCTTTGGCTTGTAGTTGTTGCTAATCCTTATATGAACTTTGTTGCCATGATGTTTCAACACTGAACCCAGTTACCTATGCATATCCTGTCACACATTTCATTCAGCTGGCATTTTTTTTTAGATTTAATGATCATTCGAATATTGATGATTTTGAATAATAATTATACTTTTGGTAATATGTGTCAAAATACAAAATTTGGATCCATATGTCAAACATAAAAGTCATTACTGATTCTTGTTTACCAGTAATTGAATTCATTCAATCGAATTCCTATTCCAATTGCTGTTTCAGTGATTTCATGCTTCTTCTATTAAAAAGGGAAGAGAGAAATAACTTTAACCTTCTGTTAACAGCAAGCTTAACTCCTGTCACCACAGTTAAATGACTTTCACTAATGAATTAATTTCACTCAGACCTGTGTTTTCTTTAGAGGTGACAGCTGAGAAGTGAAAATGTGTCAGCTGAGTGTGAACGATGGCAGCTCCTGCTTCAGGATCTGGATTGATGGTGGTAATATTTAAGAACTCTTCTTCCCACGGGAGGACACGGCTTAATTAGCATACTGACGCTTTCCATCACATTTAATTGCTTTCAGTTTGTAATTAAAACATGTGTTGACTTTGCGTTTCCCTCATTGATGCATAACAATGAAGGGTTATATGATATTGCACTTTTGCTGTGGTGTACATTAAAATGCATGGATTAAAATAACGGATATAATCCAAGCCATTTTGTGCCTGAGTGCTAATAGTTTGTCAAGCATGGTAGAGAATTAAACTGTATAATATTGAGTGCATCAGAAGTCTTCTTCTTTCTTCTATGGTCCTAATGTTTTTTTTTTTTTTTTAACTTTCATCCATCTTGTTTAATCAAGCTCAAATTAAGAGATGCTTGATTTTGTAAATTCAGCTCCGCATTTCCCGGTCATCCTATGTGGAGTGGATGTGGATTGCCACCTTGTTTGTGGTATGCATGACTACGCTGAGGTCTTTTTAGCATGACAAGGGGAGTGTATTGCAACCGCCCCTGGATACAGACCACATAGGACCCTAATGCAGGGCATTCCCCAGCGAATACTTCTCAATATCAAAAAGGTGCGTATTTGAGGAAATCCTTAGCCCATTTACGTCAGTGTTTGCACCCAGACCCAATGGGCCTCTGTGCAATAACTTCTGTACCACCCCTCTGGCTGTGAATGACACCTCAATGGCTACCCTGAGCCTTTTTCCTCCCTCCATCCAGTCAGGCTTGTGTGCATTCCCTGTCACTCTACTTTTGAGATTCATTTCCAGGTAAACACGCTTTGGCCGGCCACAAACCTGCAGCCAACCGCCGTTGTCACAGCTGTGCTGGATAATAGCCAGGCCGAACTCCTGCACCGCTCCGGAATGTTTACTGTCACCACAGGGCCTGCACAGCAAACACTTCTCCATTACGTTCCAGAAGAAAAAGGGTGCAGTTATTAATTTTATTTTGACAAATCACAAGCTTAACCCATTGGCCCTTTGTTATTGTGGTGGAGAAACAGAAGGGTAAATGTGCCAAGCAACCTTTCTGCAGGAACTAGGTTTGAGGTTTGTTTAAGTTTTAAAACTATAGAAAGCTGTGCTTTGAAAGTGAACACTCTAAGTAACACATTCCCGCAAATAACAGCTGGGAATTTGAATTGCACCTCCTACCTAGCTTGCACAGAGACCCTGATATGCATCCTTACTTAACCAATTCAATATTCCTAAGACAAAAAGAGGCCAGTGAGAAATGCATCGAAACAGTGCAGATAATTTCTACTCCGAAGCTTCAGTCACAGTTTTTAGAATTTCTAGATAAATACAAACTATTACAAACAAAAAAGCGTGCTAGAAAATATTACTTATGGTTTCAGCTAGTCTAATTGTTTGTGCATCCTACAACCTGCAATGTAAGCTACCAAACATCAGTAAAAAAAATGGAGCGTCAGATCATGTAGCTAACCTCCAAATAAAATAGTCATATAAAATATCTACTTGAATATAAATAGGCATTAATGCATTTCTATTTTTGTTTTGAGCAATAATGTTCTCTGGATTGGTTTTGACACTGCTGGAGGTCATCCAAAACACTGAGTTTAAACCTGCCCCCAACCTGTGCTGACTTTTATAGCTATGTTGAAAAATACAACCTGAATTACATGAAAGGTTGTGCCAAACATTTTTAGAAGCTTAAATATAACCTGACCTCTTTGCAATCTGAAACATGATTTTAGGTCTACAATAGGGAGAATGCAGGATGATGTTTAGAGATCCCAAGGCAATATTTGCTAAGAATACAGGCCCTAATGTATGAGTTTGAGTAGGATCACCTAGACGCCACCCACTGTGATGGCGCATTGCAACACACAGAAAGCATTCAAATAGATGATGAATGAACCACAGTAAATATAAGCATAGAAGAAGAAAAAAACACAAACAGCTCAAAGATAAACTAAACTGAAAAAAATGAAAGTAAGATTTTTTAAATGCTTAAATAATAATTTGGTGAGAGCTCCACTCTAATGTCTTAATCATCCTCCAGATGAAATCTGTAGTTGAAGTTTGAATCATCTGTCAACATGCTACAGTACATCTGGTTCAGAGTAAAACAGGCACAAAGTATAGTCCAGAACTCCAACGTGTTCTGTTTGCTCAAGGATAGGGTCCTTTTTCGTTTTCATCAAATACAAAAAAAGTGACCTTCAATACTGAGTGTGCTCACAATCTGTATTACATTCATGAATGATTAACTTTAGGCAAAATTTTCCAAAAGTACTCTATGCTGCAGCCCAGGTCATAGATCATAGCCACTATATTATGTGAATTTTTTAATTTTAGTTCTACAGCTAATTCAATGACCATGTTAAACATGTCAGTATGACATTGATCTGCCATTTACACTAAAGTATCTTATAAATTGTGCTTTATGTTTTGTTAATGATTGAGCACACAAAGAAAGTAAAAAAAAGTTGGACAATAGTACATTTTACTAATTTTATACGTATTCATATTGTAGACTTGATATAAAGTGGCATTTCATATTGTTCATGCTGTATTGAGTACACCAGTAATTGATAAATATTACTCCACAGTAACAGGTTTTCATTTTAAAAATTGTATTAAGCCAAGCCACATATTGTGCTTAACATAGTAAATTGTAATATTTTAGTCAACTCTGTATGGGTTATAGTCAGACTATAGCCTGATCTTACTGAAGATTCATGTCAGACAAATTACAAAGGCAACGTCCATATAGCCTAAATATAGTATTAGATGACAACCACGTTTCAGAAATAGTGGTAAATATGTAGCCTTTGATATCAGAAATCTCTGGCAGTCTATCCGACCGTTAGGGTTTGCCTTTTTGCGCTGTCTAAGTGTCCATCACCCTGTGCGCCGTTTACACCTTACACACAGGTCCAAATAAACTCTGAGATTATATTGACATTTGTGAGACTGCACTACGCAAATACGCAATCAAACAGATACGAAACGATAACACCGCTGCACAGGCACGTGCCAAACACCTTGGCAATAATGTCAATGTTCACATGGACACGTTATTCCAAAAACAGGCGCTTCTTTTTTTTTTCTTGAGCCTAAATGGCATTGAAACCAATACGCAGTCTTCGTGCTGATTACATTTAGTAAAGAAATTGGATTGGCAAAAATTTTTTTGATGAGTGGATATTGCGCAGGTAACTAAACCCTGATGCCAAAAGGGGGCGCCATCAAACTCTGTGGCATCACTTGTAGGTATTTAGGCACACACGATAAGCCAAGATCAGTCCTGAAACAAATTACAGACATTTCAAACATTATCACATGATTATGACAAGTTGATCCCTTCTCTTTTGGTCACAAATATTAGCTCTGAGTTGATGTAAAATGTCTCATTTGCAACGAAGTTTGTTATTCTACTAATAAGTGGGCAAAGTGAAACTGAATTTGTCAAACTCAAGGGTCTTCGCAGTTTGCCCTACCAACAAGAGCATCAGCATTCGCCTGTGTGATTCGCCTATTTCGTGGATAGTCAAACACTTTGGATAAATGTTAGGCTACTTTGTTTAGTGAAGGCAATCAAATCGCGCCAGTGCGCGCTGCAGAATCAACACGGATGACCTGTGTGCTAAGAGTGAGCTCTTACATTAGCAAACCTCGTTCTGTTATTAGTTAGACTACCACACATTAGCGCGCGCGTAAACAAAACTTAAAATCCAACAACCGAGAACAGATTTGAACTCATCTTGTTACATCTCATTCAGTTAGCGTCTGGGGAATTTTACAAAAGCAATAAAAGTCATATATCAATATAGCTATAAAAGCAATAGGCGTGTTCCACGTAGTCTATTTCATTTATAAAGCATGCTGCTTAACTAAATTGTGTACAATAATACACGAAAAATTTAAATAGTTAAAAATAATATAAAAAAGGGGAAAACGACTATCAAAAATAAAGCAACTTATCAGGACAATTTCGTCTGAAACAAATTAGATAAAACAATATCTGATTTTGATTTAAACAATAATCCTGATTGAAGGTTAGGGGTAACGCCAATTTTTTTTTTTTTTTTTTTTTTATCTGCGCGTGATAAAGTGGCCTTAACAACCCCCTCGCGCCCCTGCATTTTTCTTCTGTTGGAATACAATAAGATTAGCTTATAATGAATCTTTTCATATGGACGCTTGCTCTTTTTGAGTGGCGCAGGTGTACAAAAGGGGGGCAACACGGCGAAGTCTCGCGCCTAGGTGTGAGCAGATTATTCAAATAGGGCCGAGTGAAGAAGGGATTGGAGGCTCGCCCGGCGCACACGGCTATATCACAGCGCTAACACGCAGCAGCAGGCGTCATTTGAACTCCAGTCTTCAGCAGTCGCCTCTCAGCGTCCGTCAGCGTGCCTGCAGCTGACTTACACGCGCACACACACATACACGCACAGACGCACAAGCGCGCACACAAGCACACATGCGCCAGCCTTTGACAAGAGAGCGCAACTAGAACACAAGGATCCTTGTGGTTCCCAAACAGCCACCGACGAGGACGCTCTTGTCTGGGGAAGCCCTCTGAAAACTGAGCGGAAACTTCAGGATGCTCGGGGCTGTCAAAATGGAAGGACACGATCACGCGGACTGGAGCACCTACTATGGAGAGCCTGAGGTACGTAGCCAACCCTAAATATATATGTATATAGTTTTTTTCCTCATGGAAAGCGATTTCGTTTTATACAACTCAGTATTAGCCCTGAGATAATATTAACTTTGAGATCAAATATTGACTTGAGGCGCCTCCAAATCCTCCCCCATCTCGGCGCGCTGCACTATCCTAACAAAACTTGGGCTTGACATAAAATACAAACTTCCTTCCAGGCGTGGACGCTTATGTACGCATATATATCTGTATGCTGTACAAAACATTTTACCACAAATTCTGAACAGAAGTTTATAACGAATAAATATTTAACTTGAATGTTTAATGAATTTTCAAAAGTGAATCCTACCCTCGTCTAAGTGGTGATCAGTGTGGTCAGTTTTAACAAGTATGTCCTTTTTTTTTTATCATTAGCTGAAAAAGTTATATTTATTGATCTTCCAAGCTCAAAATAAAATTTATGAAAGCCCAAGGCAAAACATTTTACAAAGTTTAAAGGAGATTTAAATTTAATTATAAAATTATATTTCCATAAAATTATGGTTTTATAGTTTACTGATTTTTGTCATAAGATCGAATTTAACAAAAACTTATTTCCCCCTTTTTAGTGTTACACCTCTGTCGGCAACATGAACACTGGACTGGGAATGAATTCTATGAACACCTACATGAGCATGTCTGGAATGAGCACAGCGGCAAACATTACGGCCAACACCATGAACATGTCCTACGTGAACACGGGCATGAGCCCCTCCATGACTGGCATGTCGCCGGGCGCAGGTGCCATGGCGGGTATGGGCCCGGCCATGACAGGTATGAGCGCAGCACTCAGCCCGAGCATGAGCCCAATGACGGCTCAAGCGCCTTCCATGAACGCCCTGACATCCTATACGAACATGAACGCCATGAGCCCCATGTATAGCCAGTCAAATATTAACCGATCCCGCGACCCAAAAACGTACCGCAGGAGCTACACGCACGCCAAGCCGCCGTATTCATATATCTCCCTGATCACCATGGCCATCCAGCAGTCTCCGACCAAGATGCTCACCCTAAGCGAGATCTACCAGTGGATCATGGACCTGTTTCCATTTTACCGACAGAACCAGCAGCGCTGGCAGAACTCCATCCGCCACTCGCTCTCCTTTAACGACTGCTTCGTCAAAGTACCTCGCTCACCCGATAAGCCCGGCAAGGGCTCGTTCTGGACCCTGCACCCCGACTCGGGCAACATGTTTGAGAACGGCTGCTACTTGCGACGCCAGAAACGTTTCAAGTGCGAGAAAGCTGCAGGGAAGGAATCTGGCCGGAAGTCGTCCGAGCCCGGTTCACACAGCAGCTCCGAAAGCTGCAACGGCAATGAATCTCCGCACTCAAACTCCTCCGTCAGCGAGCACAAACGGTCGCTTTCCGACTTGAAGTCAAACCCGGGAATGAGTCCAGAGCACAATGCCACCTCTCCCGTTTCCCAGCACCACCACCAACAGCAGCAGCAACATCTAATGGCGCAGCACCACGCTGTGCTCGCGCACGACGCGCACTTGAAGCCAGATCATCATTATGCTTTCAACCACCCGTTCTCCATCAACAACCTTATGTCGTCCGAGCAGCAGCATCACCATAAAATGGACCTGAAAACGTACGAGCAGGTGATGCACTACGGCTACAGCTCGCCGATGGCTGGTGCGCTCTCCATGGGCTCCATGGCGGCAAAAGCGGGTTTCGACTCGTCGCCGTTAGGAGCGGACACGTCCTATTACCAAGGCGTGTACTCCAGACCCATCATGAACTCATCTTAGTCTGGTGGAACTTTTCACGTGTTTGTAAATTTGTAAAAATTACTCTTTGTGCATACGTATTCTGGACATTTTTGACGTTTCGCGTTATTTTAGTGGTCACGTTTATTAGTAATTATTTTGTAACAAAATGTGAAGAAACGAATGTGACGAACTCTGTTCGACGACTTTGAAAATGGACCAAAAATTACAGCTGATCTGAATCTGGGAATCCCAACCAAATGAAACGGAGGAACGGTTCTTCATTCATTTGTGAAAACATTATTTATGGCTTGTAAATGTGTATTCTTGTAGACAATGATGACAACAGAATCTATATTAAAGTGTTATTTGAATTTTCAACACGGTCTGTAAATGTGGTTCTTGTTCATCAAAAATCATTTTTAGATATTATCACCTACAAAGTAACCACAATACCACAAACAATTAATTTATTTATTCATTTAGATTACAGGGCATTCTGTAAAGGCATTTCCATCTACAAATTAAACGCATATTTTGTTTATTCAAAACATAAAACGAACACGCTGTAAGTATAATTAACGAAACTAATACAACCTACGTTGTAATATTGATTATCTCTAAATGTATAAATAGTAATATAGGCTAGACTGAGTGTGGTGCAAAGCAGTCTCCTGGGAATTCTTTTTCCACAGCCAATTAGCCAGATATTCGATAAATAAGCTTTGTTGGACTGATGAGATGTTCGAGGAGCTATGCGAGAATTTAGATAAGGAATTAAAACAGGTGTTTCAAGAAACAAATGGTAGTACAATGAAATTGACGTTAAGCTGTTCTCTTTTGGCTGTTTTTGTTTTTAAACCCAGACATATAATATAATATAATATAATATAATATAATATAATATAATATAATATAATATAATATAATATAATATAATGCTTAAAATCACATACACATACTCTCAAAACGTATGTACCACATTTCATTAGTTTGATGTGGGGGTGGTGTTTCAAGTTGCCTGATAAATGATGACAGTGATGGTAACAACAACAACAACAACAACAACAACAACAACAACGAGACAACAACAACAACAACAACAACAACAATAATAATAATAATAATAATAATAATAATAATAATAATAATAATAATAAT
>JAQQZT010000005.1:15418142-15428394 GCA_030068275.1 Clarias platycephalus | reverse complement strand
CACACACACACACACACACACACACACACACACACACACACACACACACACACACACACACACACAAACACAAACACACACACATATTAGTCATGACAGAATAGTTTTCTGATAATTAAAATGCAAATCTGCCATCATTCCAACAGTGCTACTTTAAACAGACATTCCATGCATATAAAAATCAAACTGATGAATCTGATAATGAACTTAATTGCATCCTTTTCCTTTTCAGGTGTGGACCAATTTGCAAAAGATCATCAGTTACAACCGTAACCCTTATTACAACCCTTGGTGCTACCCTGCCAATCATCCTCACTACACCTTCACCTGCAACTTAGCAGTCACGTCTGACCTGGCCGCATACGAGAGATAACATTCGCGTCTGCAGAGCTGAGTGGGAGAACAAAAGGAAGTTTGACGTTAATGATTAACAGCGCTAAAAGCCCCTGCTTTTGTATTCCCATGGTACCGAGGCTATCTGGTGGCCATGTGACCTGCGTGGAGGAGATTGGGGGTGAGCAGTAGAGCAAACACAGGTGCTGTGTTTGGGTTGGAGTTGCCTGCGCTGTCAGGGACAACCACAAATACACGCAGCCATGCCAAGCTCCACAAACAGCCGCCTACGCCAACAGATCAAGTCCAATGTGCTCCTCCCCATCTCCTTATATGTTCCACATTGAATAAAGTATCTGCCATCATTAGTGCATTCTTGCTGGGGCATCCTTTATAGTTTATATATTTAAAAAAAAAAGCCTTTTACTTTTGCAATAAAACCTTATAACACCTGCTTTTATTCAAACTTAAACGTTCCAGTGTGCTAAATAATCATGTTTTCATGTCACATGCAACTGCTAATCAATTTAGCTGAGGCTGCCTGACTGTAATTAATGAGCTGTTCTCAATCATCCTCAATCGTGCTAAACACAATGTTAACAAGTCCTGAGGGAAAGGTGTTAAGAACAATTTAACCTCAGCATTTCCAGTGTTACATTCTTGATAATGTAATCAGCTGATAAGAAGGCCCTATCGCCCAAAACCCTCTCTGTCTGACACAGAAATGACGGAAGTGATAACAAGAACAAAAGCTGCAATACACGCATCCCCTCTTGAAAAAACAAGGAAATTTAAAGAGTGCATTATGGAAACACTTCATTCTGTTTCAAATTTTCTGTGCAGTGTGCTGCAGAGCAGACAGACTGTCCTTTTATTGTTTTGATTTTAATATTTGTGCTCCAGCTGCCTTACAGGTAATTGCTAGCAATCGAGGAGTCAGGGTCTGATTACAAACATAACAATGATAAAGGCTTTCGATGGCAAACACTTAATCAGAAGGGAATATTAATTTGTCAAGAGAGAGAGAAGTGGTGTAAAGGGAGAGGCCAACCGAGGCAAATAAAATGTATATGATCTAAAACCTCAATCAAACAACAGATTTCATACATGTGTGTATATATGTGTGTGCAAACATCACTGTCAATTCAAGTGAACACACCTTTGTTAGCTTTAGTCTAGAAACCAATGAAGGCGTGCTGGAGGGTAGGTGTAAAACCTGAACACAAACTCTGATGACACACTGCTTTAAGACTAAAAGGGTAAGATGACTCTGTTTTGTACATAATAAGCCACCGTGAACTTAATGCAGGAAACTTTAGTACAGTACTGGTTGGTCTACATGTGAACACAGTTACTTTGAAATATTTTCACTGAAAATACTACACTATGCTTTAAACTGATGAAATAAAAACACCCTAAAGCATAGACATCTGAAAAGGTTCCGGAAACAAACGTTCTTGTCACTTTTGGCCTTAGTTCATTTTCACACCTTTCATCTTCACCCTAATGTACAAAGCTTAAACCAGAATTCAAATGGCAGATAATTATAAGTGATCCATTGATGAATACAATGGCATACAGACAAAAAAGGAAAGCTATAGATATTCGTCACAGGATTACTGCTGTAGGGTGTACTGTGTAGTAAAAAGCTTCGTGGCAAACCGCTCCAAAAGGACTTGAGGCATCAGCTTTGTTGGCAGAGCATTGTGTCGCTCCATAAGTCTAGCTATTGTGAGCTGAAACTGAGCTAATCAAAGTGAGTTAGCAATGATAAGCTAAGCTATGAAAAGACAGAAAAAACAGTTCTGTTTTCAATAGCTCTTTTTGATGTGGTAGACAAAAATACTATGTAAAAAGCACAAGTGTTTCCTAAGAAGGCAGACTACACATAACCCTCCATCTCTTTTGTCTTCTCCTACACCTATAACGGGATTATGCTGGAGGGGATAGTTAAACTCTCCACTCTATCAAAATGCCTCTATAATGTTTAATATAGGGTTTTGTAATGCCTCCATAATAAACATGTTACATGCAGTACATATATGCAACATGCATATCATACATAAATAAATTACATAAATAAATTTAGCAACAAAGTGCACCATGGGCAAAGAAATTTTAATAGATAAGAAAAAAAGAAAAAACCCTGAAATTTAGCCCCATGTAGACAGTCATTGATAGTGATAGCTCAGTGGTTAAGACTCTGATCAGAAGGTTGAGGGTTTAAGCACAAGCGCCGCCAAGCTGCCACTGTTGGGCCTGTTAGTATGGCCTTTAACCCCGTCTTCTTCAGTGGCTCGGTATCATGGCTGATCCTGTGCTCTGACCATAACTTCCTAACAAGCTGGGATACACCCAGCTTTTTTTATACAACAAAAAAAAAAGTTTTCACAGTGCTAAAATTTATATGTGACAAATGAAGCCTTCTTCTTCTTCTTCTTCTTCTACTTCTTCACACAGTCACACCTAACTTCACCTGTGGGCATTTCCCATGGACTAGATAAATAGGTTTTTAATTTCTGAACTTAAAGGATACATTTCCTATTACCATTAAATTTAAGTTGTCATTTATATAGGGCTATTAATTATAGATCAAATTCTAATAATTCAAGTGACCAGTCTAATAGGTTATACAATTATAGTCTATGTAGTTATAAATAAATGTTTTCATAATTCACTACTTAATAAAATAATAATTTTCAGAAAACAGTGCACCTTCTAACTATACTTCACAAGCCCTACCATGGTTGAACCACAGTTATTTATCTCAATCCCAATCATTTACTGTTGGGAGAGTGATCAAATGTGGGTTGAAGAGAGATAATCATGTAACAAAGACCAGTCACTAAATAATAATAGATTAGTAGAAGCTAAACTTATGGGCTAAAATTTTATGGCTTAAAATTAGCTGTGAACAAGAATATTTAGTAGTTGTGTATCAGTCATATTTAATCAGTTATAAAGTTGCTGGCCTTTAAGACAAAACAGACTGTAATGTAAACGATAGCATATGTTTGCTAGTCTATATGTATGTACCAGCTATACAATATGGACAATAACACTGTCTATTATGTAATAGCACCGATATACTGTGTTAAACCATCAAAAACGTCATTAATTAACTTTACTGCACACCTGAAATATGATAAAATATGCTTTGTAGATCAGCACAATTCATTACAGGCAATAAAGTACCCAATAAACAAGTAACAACACAGAAGACAAATTGTTCTGAGTCATGGTGGTGACTGCACATGTATATAAAGAGGCGTGTAAAAGAGCTAACTGAGGCTTGTGGGAGCAGGTGATAGCCTAACCTTGTCCTCCCAGGCATCAACTCACGCAAACCGTTTGATCTCATTTTATTCACTTGCGGCAAAGAGAGCAGTGAGGGGGAGGGGGAGGGGCTGGTTGGTGACAGGTGTACCTGAGCGGTGTAGAAAGGCAGAAGCTCCTTCTTTCAACTCTTTCCTCCCTCTCTGCTTCCCTCGCTCTATCTGTGCCAGCTGTACAGTACATGGCTGGGAGAGATAGATGCCATTCAATTTGAGTACAGACAAAGAGAGTCTGGGTGTATGGCAGAGTCACAGAGGCGAGCAGGAAGATCATGGGACATGAGGTGAGGGCCATAAGAGGGCTAGGGCCAATGCTTTATAAAGCTTGTCAAGAGATTTAGAGTGACAAAAACAATTAGCAGAGATCCTGGGAATCACCTTGCGGTTAGACTGACTCACCATTAAATGTGTATTTTCTGTTCTAGTCAAGTGACAACTATTTTGAATCATCCTGTTTTTAATTTTGGCCAAAAGGTTTTTATTTTTTTTTATTTTTTTAGCTTTTTAATGTTTTTTTAGCTTATAGTGTCTTATAAAAAAAAGTCTCCTTGCACATTGGTAATTATTGTTATTGTAATTTATTACTATTGAAATAAAAATTGTAAAAAGTTTATTTATTTATTTATTAGTCTTACACCACATGTACACTGAATAAAAAAAGTCCATTTGTCATGGCAAATAACAGATTTTTTGCCAATGGTGTGTGTTTTTTTTTTATGCTGTCCTACATGGACGTAATTGGTTTATTGATGAACAGAAATAAGATGTGGTTATTATGGAGCAGCTGAATGTTGCTGATGAAGGTGGGATGCATGTACGTGTGAGCAGTAGCTTGATGGAGTGGGTGAGCGAAAGAAAAAAAGATAGACAGCTGCTGTTTGTCAGAGACTGGAACAGTGAGCTGAGCAGCTGAGCAGGTTTCACCTTTCACTAAGGCGAACGTGACCAATCCCGTCCATCAGCAGCCAATGAGAAGCAGAGGCATAAGCTCATTCAGAGCGAGAGACAGAGAACAAAAACAAAAGTTTGGTAAGCTGTGTTATTGAGTGACAGAGGAATAAGAAAGGCCAAGAGAGACTTTTACCTTAAGCTACAAACCGTACTTTCTATTGAAAGTAGAGAGACAAACCACATTGCCTGGAGGGCAGAATATTCAGATTTACACAGTAGTAACAATAGTGATCATCACTTTAGGCAATATTTCTTTCTTTGTTTAATACACAAAAAATATAAACACTGATTTTATATTACTTTATTACTATTTACACTAATTATATTAACACTGATATGATATATATAAACATACATACAAACATACATGTGTGTGTGTGTGTGTGTTTGTGTGTGTATGTATGGATATTGTCCTGAACTATAAAATGAGAGAAGTGCTGCTCTGTTTGTGTGTGTGGGGAACACAGAGGCACTGAGGCAGGCAGGGCGAGCGATCAGCCGGGTGCCGGGGGTCGGGATAGAGCCGATAAAGAGATGACATGGCTGATAAGATAACCAAACTATATAGCAGACATTCAGATAGGGGGCGGGATGAATGGCACACAGAATTGGAATCAGATAAAGCAAGAGGGGCCCCTGGAGAGTTGAGAACAATGGAAGGAGGCGGAGAGACAATGTGAGGAATAAAGGATTGTTTCCGGAAACATCTACGGAGCGCGGGTTTGAAAGAGTAGGCTGTACCATTGGGATGATCCCCTTCCATTAACCCCAATAAGAGGACACACACTACAAATTCATTACCACACAGAGACCCAGCTCCATCCTCCATCCACACTGTGCAGATTTGTGCATGCGTATGTGTTCATATATCTTCATCTACAGATGTCAAACCAAGTTTATAAATATATAAATATACAAATTGTTTATACTTACTGTAATTCTACTGAAAACCTTCACAGCGAAATTGAGGTTTTCCTTGGTCTTTTTCTTTTTCTCAGGGATGCCACATCGGCTCATTTGATCCACAGTTTACCGGCACAGGTTTTATGTTGGATGGCCTTCCTGCCGCAATCCACCCATTTCTCCAGGCTTATGACTATAATTGGGGATTCCCTGCATTTCAGTGCCTGGATATTATATATGGGAATAGGGCATAGGTCCAAAAGTGGCAACCTGGCAGTGGCAGGCCTTGAACCCCCAACCCTCTAATCAGCAGCCCAGTGCATCAATAGCTTGAGCCACAAATTAACAGTGAAATTCAGTTGTGGTTATTACATTTAAATAGTGTCAGTAAATAAAAGCTAAATGATAATGAGAAAGCAGTGTGTAATATTACCGTCTCCTTTCCTGCTCACTCATAAATACTATTTTGGCCAAAATAATCTGCTTTCTTTAATGTTCATCCTAGTGAGACAGAAAGTGACTGAATTCCTGAAACAAGACACAAACTGGAATGAAGTCAATTCCACGATTTATGATGCAGGAGGTACAACAGGACAGATGATGATGAACTCATTTTACGATTCTGACACTGTCGGTGTGACAAAGGGCAAGAGTGACTTGGCACAATGAGCAACACAAAGAGAAAACCAACTTTCACGTTGCTGAAAAGGGGGCGAATGTCTGGGCCAGCTGTTTTTAATGTCACCGACACTGATAGGAGGCAGGTCATTTTTAACAGCATGCATCAGCCCCATTCAGTCCTGCACAGACACCCGGCTATTCATGGGTAACCTGTAGTGACCTGCATTCAAGGCCACGTCAGGGTCCCCTGCACAAAAGGTGCCAGCAAAAGGGCTGTATGTGTGTGTCTGTTGTGGGGGTGAATGGTGTTGCAGCCAGTCTGTTCACGACCCTCTAACCCCCTCGGTTAAAAAAGACCTGACTTTTAGGAGTTTCAGTTAAAGAGAAGCGTACGGACACACAAATACAAGGAGAGGTAGGTACACACACACAGACGAAGAATGTACAAACAAGCTGGAAACAAAAGGGCTCTTGTAACAGAGGCGGGGATCTTGATGAAAAATTCAAACAATATTATATGGAGAATGTCAACAAGCGCCACACTTCTGCTGAGGGCCTTACAAACAGACAGAGCAACTCAGCACACACATTACGCCAGTGCGGCTCAACCTCTCAGCGTAATGATGATGGCTCTTCTTTTACTCCTGCTTGCCTTTTAAAACCAACACACACACTGCAAACAGAGCCGTAGGAGGGGGAGAAGTCTGAACTTGTCCCTTTCTATGTACCTGCTCCACACACACACACTTTCATGCACAGAGAGACAAACTCACACTCGCAACGTCACGGGTCACCAGTACCTAGGAGTTCCTGACCACACTGGAAGGGAAAGATTCTAAAAGACACAGATTAAGGTGTTCTTCACATTCCAACTGTCCACCATCATCATGCAACACTTTAATTCCTACTGACAGAAAAGCTCAGGCAGCATGACTTATTCTCTCATTGACAGGAAAGACTGTGAAGAAAACATATCACTCAATCATGAGAACCTCCACATTCGCATTCACTGGCAAATAAACAGAAATGTATTTCAGAGTCATAGAGGATAAAAGAAACTGCCTAAACTGATATTCAAAAGAAAGCTTGATGCTTAGGTATGATGCTTATGAAGTAAATTGTACACTTGTCATAGAGTTGTAACTCTGGCTCACTTGCTTGGCCTGCACTGTGGCACGTGGAGCTGTTGGAGGAGAGAATTGGCAAACTTGTGCACCTAATTGTTATTGCGGCAGTGTTTGGCCTGGAGCCAGTCGATAGGAATCAGGGATCAGCTCCTGAGCTGTTGCTCCCACTCCCAGTGTCTTAGTTGTAATGCATCCCTCTACTAACAGGGATCAAGGTATTAGGGATTCAGGTTATTTGTATTGATTTTATGTGCTGTCATGCCGCGTCCCAGCCAAGTCATATTTGTGGAAATTGCAAATTTCACCTCAGAAATGTCACCAGCATTTAATCTTTTCCAGTGTGGTCAATACAGGAATCTCTGGCTGATCAGAGCAGTGTTATTGCGCTGAGGTACGGAGCTTCCACTGTTGCCATGGCATCAACTCAGTGCACAGTTTGGGGACAAATGAAGGAAAAAGAGAATCAGGACATTAGAAATGAATCCTATACTGTTGAGTACAATCCTACAATTAGCTCCTTTACTAATACTACAGAGTATATAGTACTGATCTGAATATGTGAATACACAAATAATAGCCATAACATCAAAACAAAAAAAAGTCCCCTTGTTCTGCCAACACAGCTCTGACCTGTTAAGACATGGACTCCACAAGACCTCATAAGGTGTGATGTGGTATCTGGTGGCACCAAGATACTTTCCTGTAAGCTACAAGGAAAGGGCCTCCATGGATTGGACTTGCTTGTCCAGCACATCCCACTGATTCATGATGTAACCTCCACAAGACAACCAAGACCAGAGGATTTCCAGCAGAACCTTACCTAGCACACATGCACCCAACTGTCCACATGGCGTAACAGAAAACACGATTCACCAGACCAGGCGACATTTTTATATTGCACCATGGTCCAGTTCTGATGCTTACATGCCGATTGTAGACACTTCAGGCAGTGGACAGAGGTCAGCATGGGCAGTCAGACTGGTCTGCGTCATACACATCAAGCTGTCACGCCTGTCTATCATAGGCAATTTAAACATTTTCAGCAGTTTGTGTTAAAGTGAGTCTTCTGTGGGGTTCAGACCAGACAGACTAGCCTTCATGCTCAACATGCATCAGTGAGCCTTCAGTGCCCACGACCCTGTCACAAGTTATCCTTCTGTGGGCCACATTTTTGTAGGTACTACCCACTACTTCATAATTTGTCCTTTGGCAAAGTCGTTCAGAACTTCAACTGCCAACTGGTTTAAATGTTATAAT
This sequence comes from Clarias platycephalus, assembly GCA_030068275.1. Lineage (NCBI taxonomy): Eukaryota > Metazoa > Chordata > Actinopteri > Siluriformes > Clariidae > Clarias > Clarias platycephalus. The sequence goes on along the minus strand of JAQQZT010000005.1, from coordinate 15,419,867 downwards.
GGTATGATAATGTAGCCTGATATATGGGAATTAATACTGTATGAAAGTTTTACTCAGAGAGGCAGACATTGCAATTAAAAACTAAAAAATACAGAATTACTTAATTTCCCAATTAATCCTATTTGAGAGATTAAAAAAAAGAGGAAATAAAATAGATATTTTTTAAATAGAGAAACTAATTTATGTAATGCCTTTAAGAAGGACTCTGTCTCAATCTTTGCCTCAGTCAATCTAAAAAAAAAAAAAAAAAAGGGTACATGTACTTTTCTTAAGTGTTCATTTAAAATGACCTCAAAGCATATCAGTAAAATGAAGCTGAATAACATAATAGCTTTCACTGATTGCATTGTATAGATGTCCCTATTACCATCCACGGCAACACAGACACAAAAAAGCCACAAAGGGATCAAGTAAGCTTAAAAATATTGCAGGTGCACTACTTGCTTTACCCAAAGGCTATAATTCAACAAAACATAGTCATGTAAATATTCTGCGATGTGCTACGGCCCAGACTACTGGCTTACACTTTGCACGCTGCAGATGTTTTCTTACACTCCAAATTTGCTCTGGAAACTAATCAAGGCCTGATAAAGCTCATGGCAAATATGGAAAAGATTGACATCCACATGTGGAAGTTTGCATAGCTTGGCCAAGTGTACATATAGCCCATACAGCGCATGGCTTCAACTGGGTCAGAGTAAGCTTGGGTTGAAATAAAAGGAAAGGAGATTACACAATGGACAATGCGATACTTTAAAATTGCAGTTTAAAAGATAACCTCAAATGCTACCTCAGACCTTCAGAACACAAATAGCTCTTGGTTCATTGGGATTCTTTTTTTTTTTTTCTTCTTAAATGGCCTATGAAAAATAGAAACAAAGTTGGATATTTACAGTTGTTCTTGTTTAACATTTACACTTAGTTTTCACTTAACATTGGGACAATAAATAGGCAAGGTAAATGAACTGTTTTCTTTCTTTTGTCTTCAAACTGAAAGAAATGGTCACTGAGAAGGTCTGGTCACCCTCCAACTGATGAGCCTCATGCTAATCAATGGATCAATTAAGGAAAGGCACACGGGGTCAAGCCACAGATATTGCACTGCCTATTAGTTCGTCTACCTGTCATTATTACACAGTCACATGTCCAAACAGAGAGTGGGGACTTGGCATGCTAGGCAGCACTAGCCAAAGTAAACAGAAAAGCGATGAGGCTTGGACAAAATATTGATCTGACACAAATCTGCAGACGAGAGGTCTAAAAGCTGTGATTAAGGATAGTGTGTGTCTCAGAGCATGTGTGTGTTTCAGAAAATTATATAAAAACTTACAGTTTAATGTTTAAATATTGCTCTCAATATACTTTTGTGCATTTAGAATACTCACGATTTCTGAATGTAGCAACAATGAAGCAAAGAGAGGAATGCCTTTATTAGATTATTGGCTAAATTGCTTCATCTTCACTTGCAGACAATATGCAGAAATAAAGGTTGTTAAAAGAGCAAGGATAGAAGACTTCCATGCTTTCGTATATTTGGCACAGAATAGCAAATAAACAGTATTTTAAGTGTAAAATGCTTAAATTGCTGATGATGGATACTGAGAGAAAGTAAGATGCTGTTCTGTGTAATTATAATTTGTTTCCAGTTTAGGATTCACACACACACACACACACACACACACACACACACACACACACACACACACACACACACACACACACACA
>JAQQZT010000005.1:15392645-15404945 GCA_030068275.1 Clarias platycephalus | reverse complement strand
ACACACACACACACACACACACACACACACACACACACACACACACACACACACACACACACACACACACAGTTTTCTTCACCTGACAGCCCCTGAATAATTAAGATACTATTAGCATAAAATACTACGAAAATAAAGTTTACTGAATGCATTTAGAACCCACACCACTGACAAGTTATGCGATTCATAACTTCCCTTTTTTCAAAAACACATAACTGATGAAGTTCTTTCGTGATGAAGTTAATAACAGCAGCAAAAGGGAAGTAGCGACCACGTTTTACTGAGCATTCATTATGGCTAAGTGATATGAAAGGTTTAGATCGAAGGATGGATTTAGTCAGAATTTTTTAAAGACTTCTTTATTTGATATTAATTCAATAAATCACTTTTGCTCGTTAGAATTATTTTGCATGAGGTTGGGTTGCATATGCCTGTAGGCTATTGGGAGTATGATGTATAAAACTTCTAAACTGCTCATTTACATATCATTCTCTACCAGTATATCTGCAAATAAGCACTTGCACCTATCAGTGTGGTTTTCTGCCAAAAAAAAAGAAGGAGTTTTACACTTCAATAAAAATACATGCAACTTCTAACTTTTTGGCCTGATCTTGATAAATTTTCTGTTGTAAACAAAAATATCTTAAACATGCAAAAAATAATAGTATGTTAAAATAAATTAAAAAACTCTAACATGATTTTTACTTGTTATTAGAACACTTTATTAACTCTTTAAGGGACATGGTCTAGTGCAATGCTATTCCTGTCAGTTATACACATTCACATTCTAGCAGTCTTTAAGCAAATTTTGTTTGGGACTTCAGCAGGAGGAGAGCGCTGGAACATTTTGCCGTGCACACAATGCAGATTAGATACTGTATCCTCGCAGTGAGATTTAACAAGGTTTTTAGAGTCGGCTCCATAAGAAAACCACTACCAACGGCCTCTTCCTGTGGCACCATCTGCAAGGGCTTAAACTTGTATTATTAGTGGCATCCAATATGGAAATGGATATTGATTTTCTGAATACTATTTTCCTATTCTGTCACAATGGTAACAATTATGTGAGATCCTTTCTAAAAGAAGATATTTAAATCAATACATTTACATCTGAGGCCATGTCTTTACTTGATTGTTTTCGACGGTGTTTTTACATTAACGTATCATGGAGACGTTACAGCTTATTTGACTGCTAATTTGTTTGACCGATGGTAAGAGATGAATGTAAACGGCCATTTCAATTTGTTTTTTAGCAACTTAGCAAGACCAATTTGAGTAGCATTCCCTAAACACAACTAATTTAGAAATGACTTGCATCCGGCTCAACCAACACTGAGTATATAAACAATGACAACAGAAAGCATTAAGATTAAAATATGTGATAGTTATATATAGAAAAACAGGTCAATCTTATATTATTAAAATATTATAACTATATATTTTTTGCCTTTTAATCTATTTTCTATTTTCTAAACCAAAATGTTAAACTGTAGAGGCACCTACTGTCCTTCATGTTATTGTATTCCATTGCATATGTCATCTAGAGTTCTGATAAAATATTCATACTCTATATAAAACAACATTTTCATAGAACTATAAAACATACAGTTCATAGATCTATAGACTGGCATTGATATTAAAACTAACATGAGACGTGTGTGATTGATATTAAGTCATTTTAAACATTTTTACATTTTCTCATAAGTTGAGCACAATTCCTGAAGTCTCTTTATGGAATCTTTAACTAACTAAAATAATCCATGACAGTTAAAAACAAACAAAACAGCAAAATAATTTCTGTAAAACTTTCAATTTTCAAAAGTAAGGCTGTACAATGAACATTGATAATTTGGACCACATCTATAATCTTACATCAGGAGGAATTCAAGAATGTGCTTTCAGTAATTTGCTAAAAAAAAAAAAAAATTGGCAATATTTATATAGTTTTTATTTCCTAGATACTATTTCAATGTTTTATTATACATCAACAATCCAGTTTGTTGATGTATAAACCAAACAAACCATGCTTACAGTGTTTTACAGTGACTGACACATAATAATATAATAACATGAAAATGTCAATGAAAGCAGAAAGTTCCTCTTCTGTGCTCATCACTGGTTGGTGGCACAGCAGCTGAAGCTGAGTGAGAAAACAGCTAGGGAAGATTGTGCCAAAAGGTGCTGAGAAGCACGAAAGCACCGCTGCAAAGCTTGGCACCTCCCTCTCTGTAAACACAATGCTATTGCTTAATGCTTCAAGTGTCAAGTGCTGAAAAGAACCCATCCACTGATTGATGAGCATGTTCTGGGAACCCTCTGAAAATAGGGCATTGCTAAGCTTATTCACAGTTTCAGTTCAAAGCCCTGTACAACACATGATAAGTAAGCAATGTAGATTCCAAAAAGCCTACACAGAAGCAAACATTGTGAGTAAAGTAGCATTGTTCTCTCTTAAACCTGTTCAAGTTCATGATAACTAAAATGGTGCTTCATTTGAGCATTTGCTATAAAAGGGCGTGTCAAAGTACAGTATTACAGTTGTTTTAATATGTTGTGTGAGTTCTCAAACATGATTTCATTTAAGAAATCACCAGCAATTTGACTGAATTATTATAATATAAATAAAGCTACACTTATATTGGTTTCCTGAAAGATAGACTTTAAATAGATTAACTGTTTAATTGTTTAGAATTAGCACAAGTGAGAGCAGGTTGGTGTCCTCACACCCATTAAGGAAAAATGAGGAGAGTTACTGAAATAACAAACACCACAAAAAGTCCAAATAATGCCAGTGAACAGCCTGACCACATAAACAGTTTATATGAACATTTTGTCAAGTGGGTGACTTGGGTTTCATTCAAATCAAGTCATTACAAGGACTATGCAGACTAAGTCTACCCACAGCCAACTGTAGAGTCATCCAAAAGTACTGAAACGACAACACCAATTCTTTTGTTCTTGTTGATCACCAACACATTTGGGTTTGATATGAATAGATGAGCTTTGATTTAATGGTATTTACATCTACATGTGCTAAACAAATGACAACACTGCAAAGTTTTTAAGTAGGCAAAAGTGTAGGAGTACTTTTTTTTAAAGTTAGAATGCTGCGACAATTTCACCAACTGATCCAATGGTTACATTCTTTTCTTGTGATACAAAAAAGTTTTTTGTTGGGGTTCTCCCTCCAGTCTCCTCTTCAGGAGGTGAAGTGCATTCTCAGTGTGTTAAATGTCTTTTTACTTGACTTGTCTAGTCTAAAACCTTCCACTTTTTCCCCTGATGCTGTGTTGGTAGCGTGTTTTGGGTCATTGTCCTTCTGCATGATGAAGTTCTTCCTAATAAAACTGGATGCATCTAAATGGACAGACAGGATGTTTCTGATTTTTTTCTTGGATTCATTTTACTGCTACCATCATGAGTTACTTCATCAAAACATTTTGTGAATCCATTCCAAAAGCAGCTATACAAGCCCAAGCCATGACGCTACTGCAACCATGCTTATATGTTTTCATTAGTAAATTCTTTCTTTCTCCACATTCTTTTTTTGTCTTGGTTCCAGAACTTTTGTAGATCAAATTCTATTATTGCTTACAGATATTTCTCATGATTTTTAAAGTTTGTATCTTGTGATATGGCGTCTATATTATTTCTTAAATTGGATGCATCTGATTGTGGATTGTGATGCATTTAACTTGGCCCTGTGGAGGTTGTTGGTGATGTCACTGACTATTGTTTTGGGGGTTTTTTCACAGCTCTCACACTGTTTCTGTCATCAACTGCTGCTGCCTTCCTTGGCTGACCTGTGAAAAAAAACTTTCACTTTTTAAAAACTCAAATCAAATTATAGAAGCAGTGTATAGTATATTAATTGCACCATCTTTGATGCTATCATGTGACTGTGATTGAAATGAACACTTGTACACCAGCTCATTCATGCAGATATACAATCATGTGGAAGCAGCACAATTCATAAAATCACGTGTATACAGGTCAAAAGCTAATTTTTCACATGAATTTATGTGAACTACCATTTCAGAAAATACTGATGTCCTGACATTTTCTCAGCACATCACTAATAATCCTTAAAAAGATTTGCTTTCTTAACATTTTCTTAACACTGCTTATTTCAATGAGCCATGGTGTTGCTGAAATGTTTGGACTAGACAGGTTTGCTCTCTGAGTCTCTTTGTTATTTCATCTTATAGGAGGTTTTCTTGCCATTGTTGTCTCTGACTTATTAGCTTATTAGAGATGACTAAGATTGATTTTGTGAAGCTGCTACAACCGCTATTATATTTATCTGAATTAATGGCTTTAAAAATTGACACAATACCAGAACTAATATCTTTGCATTGATGTATTATGCTCTGGTGTATCTAGATGATTACATTACATCACATTTAATACAATTTAAACATGGTTGGGGTTTATGACATTATGCTGTTTGAACCTGATAACCACATGTCAACACTGAACATAAACACTTTTGGTGACTGTTGTAGATAAATGCAAACAAGTGAAGTCCTTAAAGCAAAGAGGTACCAATAGTGCCTAATCGGACTGAGGAATGAAAGGCCTGAAGCCGCTGGCTTGGGTGGATGTCATAAAAACATTGTTTGTAGAAGGATATTCTGTTTTAATGGATAGACCAAGCAAAGAGAAGAGCACTTGTTTGGGTGCTTGACTGTAAATTTTATTATTTCAATGTCCAATTATTGTTTAAGAAAAGTAAAGGACTTAGTCATAGTATAAAGTCCTCTAACTATCATTTTATATTAGGCAAAAATTCCATTAAGTTTACATCACCTTCATGATCATTTTCCTAATAATATCAAAGCATAAAGCTTAAGGACACTAGAGTGCTATTCAGGACAAACAAGACACCACTGTGAGGTACAAGCAGCTTAATAAAGAGCATATGGTAACTGATCATACATGGCATTTTTTAAATGGAAGGGACATTATTGTTTTTGAAGAGCTGATATGCAAGTGCTACCGCCCTATTACACACCATATGAAAAGAACATAAAATTTATGCAAAAGAATTGGTTATGTTGACATTTGTCTGTCGTACACAGAAAAACCCCAGGCCTCAATTGTATTTTCATGAAAGCTATCTAACATTTCAGGGCTATTTGCTTGAGTTTATTCTTGCAAGGTCCATATCTCATCTTTTATGACTAGTGATAAGGCAGGTGGCCTGGTCTGTGGGCTGTGGTGGTGATATCAACTACAATAAAGCCATAACTCAGCGTTCCCATTAAAGCCACATTGCTCACCAGTCATCACACCTGCTGCTTTCCTCTTTTACATCAGCTGCGCTGTGCACTTTATAGCCCTTGCTCTCTCACTGCAGTGAAAGATGATGAGGGGGTTAACACTCTGTGATGGTGTGTTCTGCAGGCCAGTGTTGACACACTGCTCTATGGCAATTATCTATGAGAGCCATATCAGACCCCATGGATGGTTTTAGGCCATCAGAGTCCTACGTATTAGTAGACTAGAGAATAGGTCTGGTTCACAATCTTGAGGAACTAGTGTCATTATAAAAGATGTTGTCATTGGTTGGGAAGATTTCATGCAACAAGTAGCAGTCATGTTTTGAAATTGCTCCTTAAACTTTCACAGACAACATTATTAAACACTGGAATGGAAAATTATACATAGCCAGGAAAAGAAGATCATAATTATCCTTCCCACTACAATTGGTTTGATAATATGAAGGTGTAAAGATCAGGGAAGCACAATTAATGATGATCAATCCCTAGACAGATGGCCACATTTTTTAAAAATTTATTATTATTATTATTATTTTTTTATTTTTTTTTTACAATATATTAATGATAAGGGAAGTAAGAAAAACTAGTGGTCACATAAAAAATGTTACAGGATGAACTAAAAGTAGCAGGAATACTATTAGACAGAGAACAATGTTTAATAATCTGCAATCGTCTCTGTTCCTACTCCCTGGGCAAAAGTCCTCTGCTGCAGATGTGTATTATGTAGCATTTCAACAAATCAGGGGTCTTTAAAAAAAAAAAAAAAAAAAAAACGCATAAAATAAATTAGTCCGTACCAGTGCACATTATGCCTTAGTGATGTATTTTTCACCTGAAAAAAGTAATATATACTGATCAACTAAAACATTATGACCACCCACCTAATAATAATTAGATCCTCCCATTGGCACCAAAACTGTGATGCACTGTGTTTTCTGACACCTTTCTATAGGAACCAACAGTACATTAACTTTTTCAGCAACTTCATAAGCCCTTCCATTGCATTGGACTACATGGGCCAGCCTTTGTGGCACACGTGCATCAGTGAGCCTTGGCCACCCATGACTCTGTCTCTGGTTCACTGGTTATACTTGCTTAAACCAATTTTTGTAGATCCTGATCACTGCAGACTGGGAACATCTCACAAGATATGCGGTTTTGGTGGTGCTCTGACCTAGTTGTCTAACCATGACAATTTGGCCCTTGTCAAAGTTGTTCAGTCATTATGCTTGCAGATTTTTTTTTCTGCTTCCAACACATCAACTTCAGGGACAAAATGTTCACTTGTTTCCTAATATACCCCACACACCTCCGGGTGCCATTGTAATGAGTTATTGTAACTTTAGCTTCTGTGACAAGGGCCAAATTTTAATGGGTGATGTGATGGGTCAGGGCAAATCCAAAACTGCAGCTCTTGTGTGATGTAAAACAGCAACAGGGTTATTGGGAACCAAGGGTCATTGATGCATGTGGGAAGTGAAAGTTGGTCCATGTAATGTAGTATTTTTCAGAACACACAGTGCATCGCTGTTTTGGTGGCAAAAGGAAGGACCTACACAATATTAGGCAGGTGGTCATAATGTTATGGGTGAGTGGTGTATATACAGTATGTTCATACAGTACTCATTTAATGTATTCTAAATAGGTTTTAAAGATATTTGACATTCAATTCTAGATACATACTAAAGTTCATCTTCAGACATGATAAAATTAAGTGATCTAGTTAAGTTAGGGCTCAGACTAGTTATAGTGGTAGAGGTGTGAGTACTGGCCAAGCTATCTGACTCGAAGATTCAGGTGTTTTGATGGCGATCAGATCAGTGTGTAGTCTTTGCAATCTACACAAATTGATGCGCATAATCCTATCAGCAGTTCACCATGTTTTAAGGCTATGGCTATTTTTTGTACATCACAATAGTTAAAACATCAATAGTTACTCAGGTACTACTGAAAAGAACACGTGATAATTATATCTTATCTTGTAAATGTTGTCTTCTTCTTCTCTTTGATCTCTGTTGTCTTGTATTATTTGTACAACATTGTAAAACATGTTTTGCACTTGGATTAATAAAGTCTTATCTCATCTTACCTTGTCTTTTCCAAGCGACAAGCCAAATTACACTTTAGTACATTTTCTCTGTAATGTGTACCAGATGGAGTTCTAAATTTATTTTTTCATTGTCAAAGTGCACAGCACTATGCTGTTTAATATTTACATGCTTATTTAAATACATCTCACCCATCAGTCCTTTTATCATCATCACTGACAAATGTCTGCTGTGCTTCGGCAAATCATCACACATCAACAGCTGGCTGCTTTTCAGTTAATAGACTCATAAGCAAATTTCAAAAGGTCGAGATTATCCAAGAAAAAAAAAAAAAACTAAAAGAAAGAACCCCCCCCCCCCCCCCACAGTTTAACTACAATGAAATTCTTATAACTTTAAATTAGCAAAATGTATGTATTTTACTCTAAGAAAACTCTTATGTGTATTTAAAATTTTATTTAAGTTAATACTGCTCATGATTTGCTAAATTGTCTGGCCATCTTAACCAGCTCGTACTAGAAACCATTTCCAAATGCTACATTGCAGACTATTGATTTGTAGAACTCATATACACACAACAATAAGACAATCAGAGATTTTATATACTGTATCAATTTCTTCAAGTTACAACGAAGCTGGAATTAATAATTTACCAGCTTGATCAGCAGCTGGTCAGAGCAGGCTGGATTTTTCAGCATGGAGATATAATCTTGAGGGCAACAACCAATGATAAGCATAAGCCTCGGTGTTTCCTCTAATCTTTGCGAGACGTTCTTAAATTCCAAAAACATTTGTAAAAGCGCAATATGCACTTCTATATTGCCTGACTGGTGTTTGTTGCATTCTGCTGCCCCCTTGTGGTAGAAAGACATTTAGCAAGAGACTAACGTGCTGCTGCTTAGGTGAATTTCAAAATAAAATAAAAAGCAGCGTCTAATATAAAAAAAATTAAAATAAAACAACGAAAGAATTTTAAGTTGATTCTGCTCTAAGGTTTGGCCTCATTTGACAATGTACTAAGCTTACCATGTTCAATGTTTTAACCTGATGTGATTTGCTCCATTACGCTAACTGCACTGGGAATACCACAAATGTGGTAAAATTCGCTTCATTTAGTAGCTGAGGACATTCAAACAGGAATGAAATCTAAAGAATACCGTTTCAACATAACGTGCTTTTACTCTTACCATCAGGACAATTTTTTCATTAATAAAACTCTTAAAATTTCTTAACTTCATATACCATCAGAACTTGTAAGGTTTAATATTAAACTTAAACGATAAGAGAGACAGTCTGAGAGACATCAAGGATTGTACATTTTCTTAGAATCCGGACATCCGGACTGTTTGCTGGTCATACCACTCAGTTGATATGCCTTTCCTAAAGCGATGCTTTAACAAACAACCTTTGCTTTGTGCTTAATTCTTATTGAGAAATAACTTCATCATCAATTAACCTATTTTCTGTTGATGAAATAGGAAGTGTCCAATATTTCAATGACACCTTTGAATTTATTTTTGAGGTAATGATTGATATTTCCCCTGGTCTTTTACCTGACATGCAACTCTATTTAAAATTTTATGTATAAAAGCAATTTTTAAAATATTTTTTAAGCGGGGAACTGTGATCTCTGTGTGTTGCGAAGTACTTTAAGTTAAGAAGTAAGTTTTATGGTTTTGAGGAAGTGACATCCCTGGGAGGAATTCAATTGTAAACAGCAAATGATTTCTCTGAAATATTTATATCTGTGACAGATGGTGTGTTACCATTGCTATATTAATATGCATATATAATATGATTAGGAAAATGGTCAGCAAACAAGCAGAGACAAGACTTAATTAGCAAACATAAAGCAGGTTATGATCCAACAGTAGACAAGCAGATAACTTAGGCTTGGATTATTATTTTTTTTATTCCAAACCAGATTCAGTATGGCAGCCACAATAATACTTATGTACCAGGGGTATTCATTATGGGCTGCAATTTTCAAGTCATATGACAGATTGTGACAGATCAGATTGAGATTTGAACTTTGATGGAGACATCCAAATACAGTCAGCTTCTTGGATTTTAAACACTTCATTAAGTTTTGACTGTATGCTTAGGATTGTTATCCTGTTAGTCTCAAGTCTGAGACTGGAATAAAGTTTCTCTAGGATATCCCTGTATTTGGCTCAATCCAACTCAATCCAAGTACATAATATTTAAAATCATTCACATGTCTAAACTCTTTAGCTCCTTAGTTTTTTGGTTTCTGTCTAATTCCCTGCACAATAACTGGCCACTAACTTTTTGTGGCTGGCCTCCTCCAGTGGATAATTGAGGTAAAGTTGCTCCATGGTCTTCCAAATTTAAGAATAAGATACAATACATCTAAAAAAAAAAAAATTTTTTTTTTTAGATGTATTGTATATACTATGTTCAACTTTGTTACAGACTTGGTTTGATCTGTGATTTCTGATATGCTGTTTTTATTTCAGTAGGTATGCTTATGCTGAGATCACATAACATTTTAAATGAGCTGCATTCAACTATGACTTGTTATCTAGACAATGCAACTGGTTATGTTGTAATTGAACTGATTTTCTGGTTTCATAGCATAGCAAGGATGAATAATTATAAAATCATAACTTTTTTTTTTTTTTTGAAATGGTATGAAACTGTTTTGTAAATACTATATATATTTTCAAATCTATCATAATATTATGGGCAATTTTGTGTAAATTTGTGAAATATAAACCGAATTATGTCTGTTTTATTTCAAACATTTCAGGATGGCAGATGTTAGTAAAATTATTCCAATGGGATTGAAATATTTTCTGATGCATTCAATTTTTTAAATAAAAATGAATGGCATATTTTTCCTGATCAAGTGGGAAGGCTAAGAAAAATGCACTCATTATCATCATCAACAACAACAAAAACACAGCTTTTCATTGCTCCTCTGCTGCTTTTATTACTTGAATTGTTTGAAGCATGGGCTTTACTTATGAAAAACAATATTCTCCATAAAGCTGGTTCCAACTTTCTCGATTACTAGTTGAGAGATCCAGATTGATATCTGTACTGTTTGCTGGACATACCACTAAGTTGATATGCCTTTCCTAAAGCAATGCTTTAACAAACACTCTTTAAATTCTTATGCATTATTGTGAGAAATAACTTCATCATCAATTATTTTCTGTTGATGGAATAGGAAAAATGTCCAATATTTCAATGACACCTCTGAATTTATTGTTGAGGTAATAATTGATATTTACCCTAATCCATTAACTGATATGCAACCCTATACAGTATCATACATGAGTGGGTATTGTTTTCTTTATGCAGTCATCTTTATATGTTTCGTAAGAACAGCATTTGACAAAAGTTTCAGCACTTTCATCCAATTAGTCAAACTCCATGATTGCTTCTCTTTAAATTCGGTTTAGTTGTTAGTATTGTTTTTCTTTATCTGTAAATCTCAATTAATTAGTAAAATTCTTACAGTTCTGCCCCTTTGTTTTTACTTTTTGTGTGCACTCTTTATATATTTTCAAGGCATGTTGCTTTGACTTGTCAATCTTTTTTCTTTTATAACCTTGCCATGTAGGTTATACTTGCCTCAAATTTAAGACTAAACTGATTGAGATAAATCAACATCTCTGTGTTGCATTTCCATCTTGAAGGAGTTTTATGATGCATTCATGACAACTATTTTGTTGGGGAAAAGTTTCCTTTTTATTTGTCATAGCTTGTTAGGGTCTGTAAGCACTCAGTTTTTACTGCAAGAATAATTAGCATTTTTAGACCAGTATTTGTGTTTAGAAATGCTAATTAGAAGGTAATTCCATTTTTTCTCTCAACATTGAATGATTCCAGATTTTTTTTCCTCTATTTGATCGAAATAGTATACAATTTATTAAAATAATTTAATTAATCATCATGTTCAGGTTTTAAACATAATGTGGCAAACAAGAGTTTAAAACCACATGTGGATGTAAATGATGATGATGATATTATTATTATTATTATTATTATTATTATTATTATTATTATTATTATTATTATTATTATTATTGTTATTATTATTCATAATTAATTAATGAATAATAAATAATTGTTTTTCCAGCACTTTCTAAACAACTTCACAGACAAGGAATTGTTCCACATGCCAAAAAAGTGATAAATTATGAACATTTGGAGACAAGGTATACTGTAGATCTTCCTCTTGAGGTCACAGGTAAATGCTCATGCTTCAAAAGTAAAATGATGTTTGCTTCATTATGGCTACTTTGTGCATTTCAAAGCATAATAATAATATTAATAACACTACTACTACTACTACTACTACTACTACTACTACTAATTAGTAGTATATTTATTTATTTATTTATTTATGTACTTATTTTCTACTGAACTTTTTATTTTATTGTTCAAGTGCTGCCATGTTCAAATTGCATAAATATTTTGTCAATTATCAGTTTATAGTTTCTAACTATTGTTATAATACATTATCTATACATTATAGATCATAGATTTATGATTTATATATGCTATATAAATCTATGTATATAAATCAGCTATATATATATATATATATATATATATATATATATATATATAGCTGCATTACTTATTATAAAACTGACTTTTTAAAAAGTAATAAACTGGCTTAAAATAAATTTAAAAATTGCTCATTTATTGTGATTGAATCCTACCTTACTGATTTTATTCTACCTTGCCGACAATATTGCAAAGGTAAGGTTGCTATTATTGATTTGTGAAATTAACTTAAAAATAGTAACAGTAGCTTGTCATGAACTCATTGTCATGTTCAAGAAACCAATTTGAAATTATTCAAGCTTTGTGACATGGTGCATTATCCTGCTGGAAGTAGCCATCAGAGGATGTGTACATGGTGGTCATAAAGGGATGGACATGGTCAGAAACAATGCTCAGGTAGCCCGTGGCATTTAAACGATGCCCAA
>JAQQZT010000005.1:15371089-15384619 GCA_030068275.1 Clarias platycephalus | reverse complement strand
CACACACACACACACACACACACACACACACACACACACACACACACACACACACACACACACACACCACACACACATGTCTGTGGAAATGCTCTGCAATGACGTTACCTGTGGGGAAGCAGCTGGGTTTACAAGCAAGCTTATTGGGTTAGTGAAGACAGGCCGAGCTGCAGCAAGGCAGGGTGGTTTCCTGACCATGGCTTTATATATTGTGATTAGCGTCATACTTCAGTTGGAGAGAGGAAATGCAGGTCCTGAAAACAACTTGCAATAACAACCAGCTCCATTTACTGAAATTGAGGATTTGGTATGTGTCCAGTGTGTGTCCCCATTGACAAAAGCCATAAGTATTGTCTCTAACTTTAAGAGACAACCGTAACTAAAAATTAGTTTGGTGAGATCTATCCCTGGGTGGTAAATGTCATGTCAAGCTAACTGTTGGGAGGTAACTTGGAAATTACCAAAATGGAGAAAATAGGTGTAGGAAATTCATGCTATGGTAAAATAGTGCCATATTTACCGTGTTGACTAGAAGAAAAAGGCTTTGTTTGTCACAGATTACAGTAGTGTAAAACTTTTTCTTCGCTTCTCCCAGCTTTTTTTGGTCAGACTGTAGGGTCAGCCATGGTCATCCATCCTCAAGAAGCAAACAGTGACAGCTTGGAAGCCTTATGGTTAATAACCCAACTCCTTAAATGTTGAACCACCACTTCCCTAGATGGTGTATAAAAACCAAAAAATTTACATTTATATACTCGTTTATATAATAATTTAATTATTTGTAGATTTAACTTTTGTACATTTGAACAATGTATGTGTCACTTGGCATCCATGTTGCATTCTTCTTCATAAGAGATTCTCCAAGGGTGCTTTGGTAAACATACATGTTTTATATAGAACTGTTTCTATATCTGTTTAAGTACTTAAATATTTAATTGTAGTTTAAAAATTGGTCGTATATGCAAATGATGATAACTCCAGTTAAACTATTGTATTCTCTCTTTCCTTTACATAAAAATAAAGTAAAAATAACAATCAAACAAACAAACAAGCAAACTAATTATAGTAACAATTGTTGATTTTAGGCTTAATAAATAACAAGTAATTAAGTTTGTAACCTTAAAAGCAACCTTAGGTGTAATTGTGCATATGCAGGGCCCTGTGGATCTGTAACCTGTGGAACATTGTGCAAGTGATGCAAGGAGTACACCCTATGGGTTGGCAGTTTTTAACAGGGGATGTTTATTTATTTATTTAAGTGTTCAGATTTTTTAATGACTGTTTACATAATCTAACTTACTAAACCGACATTTTAGCAGTTTACCCTATGAGTGAGGGAATGGTAATCACACTATAGTGTCCTGACATGACACAAGTTATATACAGTATAGATATTTATGTTAATTGAGGCTATCAGGAGATAGCTATTTTTTTTTCAGTCAGATAAACAGATAAGGCTAATGAATAAAAGATTATAGTGTGATAGTGTTTCTAACTTCTGTTGTGGGCAGCCAAAGGTTTTGTTCTACTGACCAAATTTGAAATATCCTTTTTAATGCTAGTTGTATAACAGCCCCAGAGAGACACAGAGCCTCATACAGTAGGTTAGGCAAGATATTTAGCCTACAGTGTGGCCTGGAGCATTCATTCTGTAAGTTATGTAGTCTTTATGTCTTTATTAACTTGCATGATAAATGTAATTGCACTTCAGCGAGCTGATGATGCATGTGCATGTCTCCTTGATGAGGCTATATATATATATAATTTTTTTTATTAATGCATTGAATGTTGACAATAAAGATTTTTTTTGTCAGTGTCCAGTTTTCTGACATATTCTTATTGAAGGATGTACAGTATGCAGCAAACTTTAGTGCCTGTTTAACAACTGTAAAGCAACACAAAACTGACCCTTACTCATCATTTTATACATCATAAGCTTAAGTGTTTAGTTCTCACAACCAGACTGAGTCTATGCTAGTGGTTAAAGCATAGTTGCTTGGTGGGCCTGGCAGACACTTGAACCACCCAAGCAGAATCACATGGCCAAAGCCATCAAAAACTTGACAATGCAGATGAGTGGATTATTAGGGTAGATTTATATCTAAAACAAAAAGATATGCTGATATGATTACAGTAAAATTATGAAATTACTCTTGGCTCCTGAATATTAACATTAATATTATGACAAAGGTGGTAAAAGCAGCATTGTCTACACTGTAAAAATGTCAAGCCTGTCCAACTTAAAACTTTTAGTGACTGCAAGAATTTTTGTTGGTCTAATTAACAGCGAATACAGTGAACTAATTATTTTACGTCCTGATGACAGCCCTGTAATGCCGAATGAAGTAGAAATAAACAGCTGTGTAAATTACAGTCATGTATTTAGTTTAAACATTGAATTGGTAAAAATTGTATGTATGTCATTTGTGTTGTATTAGGTATATAAATTTAGTTTACCTAGCTATTACACCATTATAAGACTTATCCTGTTTGAAGTCATGGTGGATCTGGTGCCAGGGAATACTGTCCAGAGAATACTGTGCGAGGTAGAAGCACGCAATGCTTGAGAAAAGATGCACAGAAATCTCATACAGAGAATCACCCAAATGAAGGCTTGCACTGGGTTCCTTGGACCTGTAACGTAAGGACACTACTCATTACACCATGGTTAATAAGGGAAGAAGGAATTAGCAGAAATACCTACGAAATGCAATATTAACTAAGGAATCTTTTTAACGCAAACAGAAAAAGAAGATTTCTGCTTTCTTACCATGTGTAGTCTTACAGTGGGTCACACTGCTACCTCAGGAGGTGCCAGGTTTGATCCCTACCTTATTCTAAAGTTTATCTTTAAATTGTCTATAATTTTGCGCAATTTTTCCTGTAATATTTCAATGTCATTTCAAGGTTTGAGAATATATTCCATGCTTGCAATAAGTCTAAAACCATCTAAATGAGTAAATGTATTGTTTCCTGGGGTACTTTTGTTTGGGAAATGAATTAATACGTTTTGTTCCACACACTAATCAAGTAAAGAATAAAGTTATTCTAATTCTAACAAAATTCTTGTTTTGAAATTTTGCTTCATTGTTGAGAACCAAATCCTGAAGAGCAGATTAATTTTCTCCAGCAGATGGCACTATTGCTGCTGTATTCTGTGTGTATGGGCAGAATGGCACAAATTTGCATGTAGATTTTTTTTGTGTTTATATGTTTACAGGTTGGTAGGTAGTTATGTGTGTCAGTGTGTGTGTAGGTAAGGATAAGTTTATACATGTATATGCATTTATGTGTGGAGAAATCAGCACTGGTCTCTTACACACACGCAGAGTCTGGTTCCTATAAGTTACTTTTATATAAAGTTGAACTTAAGCATTACTTAAAAGTTTAAAGTTTTGAAGAAGAAAAAAAAAAGAATAATTTAATGAAACTGTCAAAACATGCTTTATAATTGCATCTGATTTCCTTTATTTGCCTGAATTTTATTGTATAGGTCTATAATATTGAAATGTATTTTTTTTCTTTTCATTTCTTGTTCTTTCTTTTTTCTTTTCTTTCTTTTCTTTCTTTATTTCTTCCTTTTTTCTTTCTTTCTTTTTTTTTTTTTTTTTTTTACAGAACCCAATGTTTTATAAGTTTACGTTCTTTTCTTTCATGTCATTATCTTAATTGCTCTCATAAAAGTCTCTGAAGTATAACTGGAAACAATTAATTGATTTAAATGGTTCATTTGCAGCTAAATAAACAAAACATCAACCCTTAGACAGAACACAGAAGGCGCCATCCTGTACAGAAAACAATTCAGTAATGTAGAAAATTAGAGGAAAAACGCTGTTCTACTCCTGATGGGTGGAGAGAGGTCTGTAGAGTTACGCATGTATAAATTACCAGCTTTATATCAGATCTACATTATATACAGTATTATAACATTTGCAAAGGTATTTTTGTTTTGTTTTGTTTTTGTTTTCATTCATGATCTGGGTGGTAATGTAGGAGTGTAACCAAACCATGTACAGCACATCTGAGCTCTGCATGCTCTTTCAGCAAGAACTCACTGAGACTCAGCAGGCTGGATAAATCTGGCCCAGTGTTACCCGCTGCTTCTCTTTCTGTGAACATTTACATTTTTTGTGGGTAACCAGAGGCCAACAGCACATGCACACACACTCGCAAAATCTTTCACAGCAAGACACTATGTAAGTGTGCATGTCATTTGAAGCAAAGCCACACACATCCATAAACCCATGTATTGTACATTCCACTTTTTAATGTGGATATTTCCACACGTATCAGTGAACACATATTTATGCATAGACCCTGTGCAACTTGATTAAATCTAATAATAAGTAATATCAAGTAATGGTTTGTATAAATAATCTGAATCTATAGAAAAATTACAGTAACAATTTTGCATGTTACAGTATGTTAGACATTTTACAAACACAGTGCATGCAAGGTTTTTTTTTTCATTATGTTACATATTAAATAAGTATGTGTTTTCAATTAAATGTCATATACAAATTACTGGGAGCTACAGTAGAACAACATTATGGGATTTATATTGAGTTAATTTAAAGTCATTAATGTATCAATGTGATGTTACTGCATCTGCAGAAAAGCAGTTCTAAATCCTGCTTATGTTTATCTGCATATACCTTTGAGGTTGAGCAGGCCAGACGCTGGTGTAAAGTTACCCAGGTAAAAGGAGGCGCCAGGCAGTTTGACACAGTCTCACCTCTCTAACTGCTTTTAGTGTGAGGAAATGTTCCTATAGAGGAGCGGCCATGCGTTTAAATCAGCTACATTAGCTATTCTGCCTTTGTGTTCATGCAGGCAGTTCTCAGCTTGTTCTGCTGGGAAGACAGGGTGCACTGGATTTAGCACTGATAGCTCAGGCTCAGGAATTAGTCTACTGCTTGATCAGATAGTTATTTGCCATCTAATGTTTTAGTATATCAAGTCATGTCAAATGTAGACAATATTTGTGGTATACATGCAATTTATTATGTGATTTTAGCTGCAGCATTTGGCCAGAACATTCAAAACCAAGTGTATTTGTTATTTGTTAATCTCCATTCTACTTTCACAGTTTTATTTGCTTCCTTTACACACAGGCTACTATAATATACTATAAAATAGACTTGGCTTGAGTTGTAGTTTTATTTTGGAAAATTCTTTGTCAAAGGAAAATCAGCATGCCAAGTGTGGCTTGCCAACAGATTTCATAAAGCTATGAGATAATTTGCTAGAATGTGTAGTGTGGTGGAGTGGGCATCTCTCATTTCATCCATCACTTACTATTTGTCAACCATTTGTAAGTCACACTTGGACTTTGAAAGAGGCAAGGATTTTACTATAGGAAGGCATTTCCATGCAGGGTGGAATCTTTCAGAAGAACCCTATGATTACATCCACATTAATGGCTCTGAAACTACAGAGCTGTTTCCTTGGTTGGATCTATCAAGTTTTGCTTATGAAAAGGAGGGTAATCTGTAACTGATTAAGGTCCAAAACATGAGTTTCGTTTTTTTTTTAAACTTACCCCATGCCTTTGGTCTCATCAGACAGTTCCTTGTGCCAAATGCAATACATTAATACTCTAATTAAAACAGAATGTTTTCTTTTTACCCAGTTATGTCCTAATGTCAAGGCAAGAGACCCTTCTTTGCAATTAAGCTTAACCATGAAGATATTTCATGGACATTACAGTTGTATTGATATATATGAGCGATCTGATATATTTAATGCAATATATTCATGAATCACTCAAAAAAGGGATGTGCAACTTACATTTGTTTTATTATTATTTTTTTTATCTCATTATATATGTGAGAATTTGAGGCTTAAGTGCCTTGCTCAAGAGCCCAACAGTGACAACTTGGTGTTGCTGGGGTTTGAACCTGGTACCTTCTAATCAGTAGTCTAAAAACCTTAACCACTGGGCTACCCCTGCCCCCATTACAGGGCACCTTGCACATGTTAGAGCAATTTATCATAACCAATCCAACTACTGGCATTCCTGCACCACAGAACAATATGGACACCTCATTAGCTGTTATGTTTTATCCTGCCTGAAAATATGATGTGGCATTTTATTTCATTTCAGCTCTGCTCAGTTTTTTTTTTTTATAAAGGAGACTGGTTTGTGTTTGGTGAATTTTGCACTTCGTGTTTAATGCTTGTTAATATAAAGATAGATATTTATGAATGCTTTTTCCTCTGTCCATACATTAAACTGCTACTTTCTGACTCAAAATGATCCATGCTTTAATCTGCTGATTAAATTAAAAAGAAAAAAGGAAGACTGATTGAAGTATTACTGACTTTTAAAAATACATATAAAGAATGAGCTTGGGTTTGTGGGCTTCTTCCAAGCTACATGGTGTCATTTCCAATTTTTATACAACTTATTTTACAAGTGAGGCTCTACTGCTGGGTGTCCACACAGGCTACAATAACAACAGGACATTTTGCCTGTTTCTCTTTCTTTATAGAAAGCATTTAAATCTAAACCTTCTCCCATTACTGAGGTTTCCTTTGTAGTTGATCAAATAAATGAGAGAAGCAGCAGGACATGGAGAGGTGCATCTCCTGCTGTGCTCTTTATGAGATATTTGCTCATAATAAATCAGTTATATGTTTAAGTATTCCAATCTATTAGTTTTTTTTCTGTTGATAAGAACTGATATAAAAAAATTTAAGCATTTAGTAATCATTGCATCCAGATGTAGCATTTCCATGCGCCTGAGGTATAAAAGCTATAATGCACTTCACATAGGGCATTAGAAAGCAAATTCAGTCAGGTTGTTTTCAAAGAACATGATAAATCACAACAGACAACACCTCCATTTTCACACTGCTATTTTCATAAGACAAGGAAGCAGCTTTCCTTGTTTTTCCCTTTATCCATGAGTCCCCAGAGACAGACAAGGTCAAAAGGTGCCAGGCAGGAATATAGGAACAAGGTTTCCAATAAAACAAGCCAACTCTGACCGGCGTGCACACTAGGAAAATGAAAAACAGGCTGACTGCTCGTATCATGTTCAAAATGATCAAAATCAATGCCAGATCAAGTGCCGATACAGTCAGGGCAGTTTAGGCCCTCTAAATTGCAACTAAATTTAGCCAGTGCCACACCTTGTTAGCATGGATCAGGGCTACGGAGATACTGAGAGTGAGAGGGAGTTTCAGAAGGCTTCCATATGCTTCAATCCTATAGGCTGTTGAGACTCACACCAGTTGCAACTTTGACAAAACCTCAAAAATGGATCAACTTTCAGAGAGCTCTATTGAAGAATCTTTTTTCCCCTTAATGTAATATATCATGCTATGCCTTTGGCCTTTAATTTTGTGAATGGGTATCCATTGTTCCAGTCCAGGAAATGTGATTTGAATAAGGAGAGGTGAACTGTTTAAGTGGTCATGCATTAACCATGAAATATGCCCTTGTTATGGATGAAGGATTGTGTTTCATTTTGCCATGAAAGCTTAATTTGAAGTTTAAGCTAGTTTTAAAGTTTATAGTTTTAAAACAGATAGAAACTATAGACAATTAGGTTTTGGATAGTAGAGGAGGCACATAATCTGTTACTAGCATGGCCTATACAGTACCAAAGTTTGGACACAAGTTTGGATTTATTTTCTAAAATCTAGAACAATACTGGATTTTTTTCAGAACTATGAAATAATATATATGGAATTAGGTAATTAAGTAACAACAACAACAATGACAAAAACAGACAGTTGTTATTTTAAGACACAGAGTTTAGCTCATCTAGAATAGTTCTTGCATGAACAGTATTGCCAAGTGCATTAGCAAAACTCATCAAGCACCATAATGAAACTGACTTTTATGAAGATCATCCCAGGAAAGCAAGACCAAAACTTACCTCTGATGCAGAGGAACAATTACCAGCCTATAAAAATCACCAAATAACAGCAATTCAGATTAGAGCTGTTATGAAAGCATTAAACAGCATAGCAGAAACATCTCAACATCAAAATGAGATTATTGCATATTTTGGATGCCTTCACTATTGTTTTACGATATGGAAAGAAATAGAAATCAGGAAAGACCGTGGACATAGAAAGTGTGTTCAAACTTTTGACTGGTTGTGTACTGTATGTCAACACACCTTTAAACACAGTTGAGCCCATTCCTTTTTCAACATCTTTGAGATCTTTTAAATCACTACATAGTTTTCATGATGCATGTCTTAATTTGTGCATAAAATATGACAGCATTAAATCAGCATAAGTCCCAGTTGGTTATGTGATCTGTGCATTCATTGTGTCAGGATGACTTGTTAAAAGGGTGAAGAAATGTGTCATCATCAAGATGATGGCAATGCTATGTTGTCATGAGGGTGACTGATAGTTGTGAACAGTACTGCCTCTTCATGGTTCACTGCAAGACTACCCTGATAGCAGAGCACAGGTCTGGTCCTGCTCTTTTCAAATATGCCTTACTCATATGTTCTCCTGTCTTTCCTCTTCCATTATCAGAATTCCAATATGGGCACTCCAGTTTCTCTTCCTTTATATATCTCATATAGAAGATTCTGTTTATTCAGTTTCATTGACAACTCAGCTGACTCCAGTCTGAAGTACATTAAAAATAAGTAAATTAAATAATACCACTTACCAGCTTACCAACCAAGGGCATCAGTAAAGAGCAAAGGGGAATTTAGTATGTGCTTCGTATGTGTTTGCATGGGTGTACGGTATGTTTATGTGTGTGACTGACTGGGTGTTGAACTTTTTCTCCAACAGGATGTAAAAGTGCCCTATAGCAAGGCGCTAAAAGAACAATTAGATTACATTCTGGTGACATCATCAGCCAAACAGGTTTTCACGCATATCATGCAGCAGAGCAGTGCAGGTTATTTGAACTGAGCACATGAAAGTCTCCAAACAGCACGTTCTCATTTCAGTTAATATATCCTAAACTTGCAGCCCTCTTACTCACCTATTGGCTTCACAAATATCTGTTGTGAGAGCTCTGGCATGGCCTGTTTGTGGTTAAGCAGGCTATGTGGGCCTTCCAGGCAACTGCGCATACGTCTTTCACACTTCTGCACAGTTCATAATTAGGTTATGCAGTAAATAGATCCTGAAGAGCTAAACCACTCTCAGTGGGCAAAAAGAGTTTATTTTATTTTATTCAGTCTTGATATATCCTAATCCTGGCTATATAGAATACTGGTGCATTCATAATTCTGCTATTATTCATATATTATTTGCCATTGACAATTTAGATGCAGGTCAAGAAATATTCAATTATGTTTTGCATTTTTAAAAAAAATCATTTTGTTAATCTGCAGTTGTCTGTGACATCGTGGTCTGGAGCTGGGCAGTGTACAATTTAAAACGTTTGATATGGCTTCAGTAAACACAAACATAGGTTTTAAATAACTCAATTACACAATTACGTGGACAGCATTATTAAACCACTGTGAACCACATGTTGCCACTAAAGTAAGCCACCCGAGTAACTGGTCAGTTTGTGTAAACACAGAGAAAATACCTCCAAAGTTCTCTGTAAAGTAGCAAAGGCAAATCCCAAAGAGTCTGACCCTATGATTAAAGCTGTTCAACCTTTGGAAAAATAAACCTCATCCACCACTTTGTCTAATCAGGCAAACATCCAGTTCCACAGACTGTACAGTCATCTTCTACATCTTTCTGAATCTAGTCCTTTTGCTAATTTGGTCTTAGATTGCAATTAAATGCATATGGTCCTGTCATGCAAAAATATACAGACAAAACTATACCTACTAATCTGCCATGCTCTTACTTGAATACATGCTTTAAAAATATTGGTATTTCTTGCATCTGCTTACTACCAAAGCCTAATTAGAATTTCAATAAATACTGAGATGGATTATAATGAGTGTTGCTAATTTGGGATGGGAAAATCATAAAAACCTATTATTGTTTGCTTCTGTAATTTCCACCAACTGATGTAATATTTGGGGCTGGGGAATGATGCGGAGAAAAGATTTAAAATGCATGCATCAGTATAAAACAATTGCAGAAGCAAATATTTCATAGGGTACTTAATTAATAATTTCTAATACCTTCTTGCTGTTGAAAAATATAGAACGCATAAATGAAAAAAATGTGTAAAGTCTTTTCTATATATTTTGTAATTCCAAAAAATAGTATATCATTGTAATACCCAAATAATTTAATATATTTTGTAGTATCAAGTCAGATAGTTTAGTTTCCCTTATTGGAAGTATATAAGTAACTTAAAATATAATGCCAACAACACAGCCTACCAAGAAATTATTGTACAAACCAGTGTTGGCAAAATGACTGCAGTTGTTTCCAATGTCGCCACTTTAATACAACATTATTCTTAAGAAATGAAAAACTAATTATTACTTCTAAGAATATTCTGTGTGATCAGGGAGACAAATTAGATAACAAATTAGAATAGTGTGTCCATTGTTGCCCACAATACTGTGGATAGTAATTGCAGGTTATGCAATTAACCATAAACATAAAAGGTTATGTGGTCACACTGCCAAGAGTACATTCATGGCATGAGGATATGACCACGTTGGCCAAAGTCTCGGCGGTCTGGCGCCTACCAGGTTGCCCCAAAACACCATTCCTGGCTTGAGTTGGGATTTTGTGCAACAACAACATCAAACATTGGCTTTGATTATTTCTAATTGTAGGATTATTTAATGCTTCACTCTCTTTTGTTAAGGTGGGGGAATGATAATCTTGCAACCACACTTATTTAAGTGTGGCAATTGAGGCTGTTCTGAGAGGAGGTTTAGGCTTTCATCTGTAATGGTGATGATTATGAGATAGCAGAGACTGACCTACAAGACAGAGATTTTCGCCTGGAATAAAAAGAATAGGGAGAATGCTGTGCTTTTTTCCTTGTGCAATATGTAATAGTGTATAAATAACTAGATATAATAAAACTTTTCACACAATATTAGAACACTAAATTAGTCTGGCATGGTCATTTATGTAGGATTTTATCATGCTGGTTTAAGCAATTAAACATGAAGTTGATTTCTGCAAGCTCGGCCTGACTATATCGTCTTAATTAGCATCCACGCAGTGCTTATCCTCAAAGCCTTTCTGCTGACTGATAAAACAGACTTATCGCAGTCATTACGTGCTTAACTGTCTGGCTACGTAAAGAAAACAAGTCTGTGTTTAAGTTTGTGAAAGTTTTGACGTAGCAAAAATTCCCTTTCATGTGTGCATAAACGCTTTATTTTAAGAAGACTTCATTCTTTACAGCACAATTTGGTAATAATATATAATATGTTGTAACACAATAATAATATTATGTAACACAATATGGTAATATTGTAATATTCATTTTGTAACATTATTATTATTATTATTATTATTATTATTATTATTAAAAACACCAACAGTATGCTAACAAACAAACAAACAAACAAACACATTTTATATTAAATTAATTTGGGAATAGTACTTTTTTTTTGCCTACTAGGTCTCCAGCAAGCTTCCTAATAATGCACAAGATATTGGGATTAGATAAATATTGTATCATTATTGATCAACAGTGACAGCTGTACCACATTTGTCTGTCAAGAAATTGTTGAGTGACAAAATATAACTCATATGAGCCATGGCTTTCTTATGAGGTCTTCATTTTCTTTCTTTTTTTTTTTTTTTTGCTGTGGTGGAAATCTACCAAATCTAATGGAAATATATGATCTGGCTTTGCTCCCTCTTTTGCTGTAAGATTCTGCTTCCAATCTGGCAACTCCTACGTTCCAGTCAGACTTAGGCCTATGGTGACTGAGACAGTGAGTGGCTCATGGATATTCAATCCTCTGCTGCAAGTCGACCACATCCAGATAGTGATTTGATCAAAAGTGACATAGAATCCCAGGCATGACATGAGACTATCTCTCCTTGGCCCTTGCAAGCAGAGGGCTGTTATGACATGGTTTATCTTCCTCATCAGCAAGTAATTTATATCGGCCCTCAGCTTCTCTAGGCCACTATCTCTCTGCAGAACTTAGCTTACAAATGCTAGGTGAATGCTGGTAGGTGTTTCTCACACCTAGCTGTACAGGGGGAGGTGAAAAGAGGGCACACTATCACTGAGCCCACACTGCGGGTAGCTGCTTGATAATTCCTCAAGCCCTCTGTATCTGTACACCAGGGCTACACCTCTTTACCCACGACTCACCGCTGACATCAGACAAGTAACTTGTCTAAAGAATGTTTTTTGTGGAATGTTTTTACTAGAATAATAGCAGTCAGTAGAATAATAGAAGAGTTTAATATAAACAGTACTGTGGTAAGCCATGAGCTAACAGTTTGCTAGCTTTATGTTAGTCTTTACTTTTTACAGTGTCACACTGGCACCTGCATTATTTATTAACAATCTGATATGGAGTCAAACCATGTCATAATTTAAATGTAGATCTTGTAGAACATGGAGCACAGATAGCTCATAGATCCAAGCTTATGTGGACAATTTTACCAAGGATTAAAGGTCATGATGGAGACTTGTCCAGCTTTTATAACTAAACCTGGACAAAATCTGAATTTCTTTAGTAAGAACGGCAAGTATCTGCATGATCAGCCTCACAGAGCCAGTCATAGTTCCACTGAATTTAAGCACAGTGGTGCCAAGTGGAATTAAAAATGTTTTCATTGCTCAGTGCTATCAGAACTACATCTAAAAGCCAGACTCCACCTCTGGCTCCCATTTCTATCGAAGCCAGAACACTAATAGACAGGTAGTGAAAATTGCAGTGTGGCGCCATGGATACTTCTCGGCAACAGACCTTTATTTAAGAACAGAGCAAGACCATACTTTCAGTGTGGGCATTTGCATAGAAAATGTAAATACGAAATTCACATTTGTTTTTTAAAACCAGCCTTAAAACAAATTTATATATGGACAGGATCATTACTTCTGACATACAAGTCTTTACAGTGTTGATCTTTGGTACATTCAGAATATATTCAGGTCATTTTTAGAGATATCTTTAGTCTAATATTTAAATAGTTTTCTGCACTCTGCAGAACTTACCTTACAAATGCTAGGCGATTATTGGTCGGTGTTTCTCACAACGATAATTTGTTTTTTGTGCTTAGACAAAATATTGCCTTGAAATGATTGTGTTAAACATCCGCAGTATCTTTAATGAATTAACTGTCCAATATGGTAATTCAATTTCATGACAAATCAAATGAAGAAATTAGAAGACAACAAAGAAAACCAGCAAATACTATTTAGTCATTATCTTTTTTAAGTCATCCTGTTATAGACCTCATGGAATGAATAAAATGGAAAATACCAGGAAATGTTGTGCAAAGAAGTGTACTAAAAATATATATAAATTTAATTTCAGTAAGCACTTTACCTTGAGCAGAAGGTGCCATTCCATTGCATAGTTACACACACACACACACGCACACACACACACACACACGCACACACACACACACACACACACACACACACACTCACACACACACACACACACAGACAAACACACACAACCACAA
>JAQQZT010000005.1:15343747-15364331 GCA_030068275.1 Clarias platycephalus | reverse complement strand
CCGCCCCCCCCCCCCCCCCCCCCCCCCCCCCCCCCCCCCCGTGGCTGTGCAAAAATCTGTTGTCTATTTTATGCCTACTGCAATGATGATTCAGTACAGAAAAAAAAAATAGTTCCAGCGTTACCATCTATTGTTTGAAATTAATTAAAAATAAATTTAGATTATGAAACAAAGCAAACACTGAATCTTATTTCTGATAAACACATTGTGGAATCAAAGTGCAGAAGTTTTACAAGAAGCTTGTATAACTCTACCAGACAGTTTTCATAGAAATGTACTGCAGAACACTAATAATAATAATAATAATAATAATCATCATCATCATCATCATCATCATCATCATCATCATTAGCAGAAGCAGCAATACGGTAATTATTTAGTTTCATGTCATTATTTTGAAGGCATATTGTTATTGTTCCTAAAAAGAAAATACCCCAGAAAACTTATTTTCTCGTTATATATTAAAAGAACACGTTTTTTCTTTAAATAAATGACAGACGAATGCAATAAAGACTATTGTCTTTCACCATCTCTTTTAGTTGGAGAGAATTTTGCAGGTTTGTAAGCTTCTGTCATGTCCATATTTTCTACTGATGTTAAACTTATGACCTCATCTCCATGGAGACATGTAGAGACGAAGATGGAGGGCAGCACAGAGAGTTGGCCGTCAGGCAAGGAAACCTGTGTGGTCTTCAGAAATGTGTGGCCCAGTCCAACACATACATTCAGTCCTGGCCTGAGACTTAGCTCTGATTCAGACGGGAGATACATCAGTTGAAATAAGCACATATGGATGTAGCCACTGGAGGAGCAAGAGAACTGCAAATGGAATCTCTGGACAACAAAATTTCTTTTCATTACTGTCAAATGTAAAACACTGTTAGATGTAGGACAGAGGAGGTGGCACATCAGTTCTATATATTTTGAAAAGCACAGTCTAGTTTATAAAGGTGTGTATATTTAAGACTTTCAAGATGAGTAATGGTACCACAGGTCATGGTGTGCATAGAGTTGGACACCTCTCAAATAAAACAAAAACAAACACCAGTGCTCTCTTTTTTCCAGATTAAAACATGAGATCAAAATATATTCATATTGAGGTTGCAATATGTGCAGCAGGCATGGGAGATTTTCCCCATCATTCATTTTGTGGAATACCCCATGCAGTGCAATGACATGTCAGACAGACTGAAGCATAAAAAATAGTCTGCCTTTTCAAATATACAGAATTAGGAATTGTCAAAGTTTAGACATGACTGGAGGACACCAGCTACAATGAGGAAATGTTACTCAACACACTACATCAGAAATTATACTTCAACTCATACCAGATATTCTTGCCTTATAAGAAACAGCACCAGAGCTAAACTCATGGATTTTGTGCCCTTGGTTTCTGTTACAATGGGAGTGAAGGCAGCTGAGATGCATTAAAGTAAATGGCCTTGGAGAGAAAGACCAACCACAAGAGAAAAATATTCACAACAGATCTCCTGCCACTCAGTGTAGAAGAAGGGAAATGCATCTCCCAATCTTTGACTCAATTCCTTATGTGAAGGAACTCCGCCATATGACTCTCTAATTTCTGTAGCACAACTTATTTTATTTAATGACCATGCAGTCACGTCAAAGCCATTCTGTGTAATTTGGAAAATATATTTTCCTCAGCATTATGGTGTGTTTATACTGATCCAGGAATTCCGTTTCAAGCTTTAAAGAGCTCTGAACAAAGTTTTCCTAATCCCATCATTAGACCACAATTTATTAAGATTATATTGTTTACACATTTTTAATTTAATTACTTTTCTTTTTTTTTTTTTTTTTTTTTTTTTTTACAAAAATTAATCTTTCATACCAAGAAAGATTTTCCAATTACTGTTAAAATGACACATCATAAGGTACACATCAAGATGTGCAAGATAAGGTGTGTGAAGCAAGACAAGAAAGTTAGGTAAACCAGCCTAGACAAACAATGTCTAACTTCCTGCTAAGCAGCTGCTTGAAGCAGACACTTTCCATACTGGCTTGATTGTAGGGGTCAGTGGCTGCACATAGGCTTTTTATTGTCCTTCCTTCAAAAGACTAAAAACTGTTAAGGTCAATAAATAAGCATAATTCATAAATCCAAGATAGATAGAATACAGATACCCATGCTTCATATCTCTAAATATATGTTAAATCTGGTAACAAAATCTTAGTAGATGTCTCATACATAAAGTCAATTTTAAAAATGTGAACCATTTTCAGTGGCCTAGTCAGATAACTAACCTGTGATATGTAAAACTTCCTAGACATTTTATGCACAAGCAAAAATCTACATACCCTTTGGAATTTCAACAATGAAAGACCACTTTGCACAACCCATATGGATACCTTGTATATATGGAGATAGCACTGTTCACTGCACACAATCAATGTACCCACACTTGAGACATTCAGTCTTTATCACACAACCCTAAAGAGTTTGTGGTTGAGTCTAGAAAAGGTCTGCCTACTATGGCAGAGTCAAAGGAGAACTATAAAAAGTGTAAATTCTGTATGTGTATAGCTATGGAAATTAAAAATATGAATTTCTTAATAATTCTTTTTTTTAAAGATCCATAATTCCTTAAAAAGTGATGGCGTCAGATAAAAAAGTAGGTGACCTGTGTAAATGCAGTTTCTTAGTCTTTTAGTGAGAATGGCTTGGATGAACTAATCCCTAAAATCTCCTGGTAAATAATAGAGCTCTAGGATATCAAGAGGGTATCTCACACTATTTGGTTAAAGGATTCAGGTAGGAAGCTTTTAGGATTGTTTAAGCTTTGAAAGAAAGAAAACAAGTTGTGGACTGGCAGGCAGATCACATTGTTCACTGAGAGGATTAGCAGACTTGCTCTTGACCAAATATAATATGGTGAATGTGACTTTCCCTGCCCTTTCTCAATGTAAAAGTTTGCTTTGATTTTATTCTTTTTCCTGAGAACCTTTGGTTCACAAATGTTATTTACAGTCATCAAGACATGATGAACAGATACTAAACTTTCTACAGACAAACAAACAAAAAAACTAACAAAACACTTTCTAGAATTCTGTCTATATAGTTGTATAAATGGAAAAGCCTCAAATGCTTCCTAGACACATATTTTTGTTTAATTGTGCTTCACGTTGAATCATTAGCATTAGTTGCCTTGCAGTAGTAGAGTGTATTTATATGTCAAGCCATTTAAGTGAATTTATGTCAATAAACACTTTTTTGGCACTTGACACTTTAGGAATAACATTCCAATTATCTTATGTAATTATGCATAGATGATGTGTAATAAATCTCTCTGTGAGAAATCACAGTTAATGTTAAATCTGTCATTCTTTGACTTTTATAATGATTATATTCATGTACTCTCAGAGAAGGAATGCTACAACCAAAGCTCACTTTATTACTGCTTATCAAATGAGATGACATAATTACTCTTCGACTCATAACACAGCAGAACAGATTGTCTGATTGATTGTACTTAGACTGTATGTAATCTTCAAAGAAAAGACTTTTATGTCAATTGCTAACCAAGCCACCACAGAATAACTTAACTGCCCCAACAGCTATTAAACATCATTTACTATATCAATTGCTATTTATCGCTGCTTGTGTGTGTATGTGTGTGTTTGAGTGAGTGTGGAATGGGGACAAAGAGCGTAATTTCAAGAAAGGGTTTTTCAAATTCCAACAACCTGTGCTTATTTGTCCAAATGTTTTTTGGTGCACACATGCACATGCTCAAAACGCTCATGCAAACAAACTTACGAGCATTCATACATGCATACAATCGCACATTCACTCACAACAATTTATATCTCGACGTGAGATCAGAACGCAGAGAACGCGTAAGAACAGTCTAGCAACAGGCCGTCTCACTCACAATGTAAGAGTTAGTGGGGGTGGGGCAAGAATGCTTGGGTGGTGCAGAGTCTGATTTTGGTGTAGGTCCATTACGTGAATAATCAGTGAGTGTGTGGCATTATGGAAGACGTCCAGATGGTTAAGATGGAATGCCCTGATTGGTTTTCAAGAACTGAACCTTACTTGCTTTGATATGATCACTATCAGTCAAAAATCCCCACTGCTCAGAACCATTCATTAAAGATCATTATCTTGGGGGAAGGGGTACAAAGGGTTTTTCAGGGGATGTAATATGCCAAATACTCCGATCTACCTTATGCCATTAAAGATTACATACCAAGGTGTATGCTGAAACTCAGAGTCACATTCATTATTATTATTATTATTATTATTATTATTATTATTATTATTTGTAAATAAAATAGGAGAAATGTCATATTTAAACCAGATGTGCTCTGATCATCTCAACACAACAAAATATCAGAATGTGGCCAATAGGCAATCTCTCCATTTCATTTATTTTTTTGGTTTATTTGTTAGCATGTCAGGATGTAAAGTGGCCTCATTATCTAATTTTTCTGCTTACCACAGGCCAAGTGATTTTCAGATCAGCCCTTGAAAATACATGATGATTGAACCATTTACATGGTGATTGGACCACCTCAATTCTGTTTGCTCTGATGTATTTCTGTTGCTATCATGCCAAAGCAATTGATCTTTTTTTGTGGAGCAAATTTGTGGATTGGTATGATTACTGGATCTTTAATTAATATAATAATTTATTTGGACTACATCAGTCTGAATCAATCTGTATCTATATTAATCTAAATCTATCAGTAAGTTCAGCTTCTTTAGCCAGCTATAATGTTGTTTTGTTTACCTTCTGTTTATGCATTTATACTTACGGTATAATAAACAATATGTTCATTGTTGAGGCTTAACTGTTAAGAGATTAAATGTGTTTCTAATAAGGCTTTCATGTAATATAATCAAAGTGAACACTTCTGAGAACTTCCTTCCCTTTAAATAAAGTTGCTTAAATAGTCCTTGCGTATTTCTTTAAAGTGCAGACACTGATAAGAATTATTTTATTGAACTAAATAAAATCATGTTTTAAAAAAATGGCCTGGAGCTTTCTTCACTGAGTATGCTGGTGTGTTAGGATGAAATACTACTTTAAGGAAGATCCCTGTGACTTAGTACTTGTTTCTTCATGACCCCAGAGCCAAGGTTTTCCATTTGAATTTTAACAGTAAAGCCTTAATTCTTTACAGATGTTTTATGGGGAATTGTGTATCAATCTAGACCCACAACATGGCTCTTTGTAGCTGCATTGCATCCTAGTCTACTCACTTTCACAAGCGGTAAACAATTCAGTATAGGAAAGATGTCATGACGAGTTCTGTTCATGTTCACTTCTGACATGCTCTTTAAAGCTTTAAAGAATTTTAACTTGCTGCATAGTCACGCTACAACTGATATTCTTCCCAAGCACTGACATTGTATCCTGACTGACATTATCCATGCAATATATAGCATCTACTTTTTTTGCCACATCTCTTGCAAATCCCTTTATTTCCATATACTCTACATTGCAAAAATATATCCTTAGATTTAAAGGAATTATTTCGATGTGCAGTGTTAACAAGGTTTCTGTCACCCAGCTTGAAATTAGACAATTGTATTATTTTGTGCTAAAGTTCTACTTGTTTCCTTCTCTTTCACTATTGCTGACTTCCAATGACATGATAAATATAAATTCCATCTGTTTGCTAAAGATAGAAGCTGCTTTCATTCAAACACTTTGAGTTAAGTAAAATACATGTGTATGTTTTGGAAATGTAAACATCATCAGTGAATGTTGTTGAATCTACAATATGTATCTCTGTTTAAAACAAACCAAAGTTATAAAACCTTCTTTCAAATCCTTGCCATGTGCTGAATAATGAATGCTTTGTAAATTCAAACCTTTCAGTTTTCCTATATCAGTCAGTGTGTGGCAAGGATAACTCAACAGGAAGACTTCAAATGACTAATCTTTTTGCCTCTTTTCTGAAGGAAAAAGATTTGCAGCACTCTGGACATGAAAAAGAGCAAGTAATGAGCTGGTTTTGAAGTCTGGCCACAGTGCGGTGAATCTCCATTTGACTCAGATCTGCTTTAAATAAAATCTGATTTGCCTTCTCCTAAAATTAGGCTCCTAAATTACACAGTCCAAAGCACAATGTATGTATGCAGGAGACTTGAAGGCTGTCCTGCTCTCTAGCTCCTAATGAGAAACTGCTTGCAGACAACATTCAGTCCTAAAAGCAAGCACCTGCAATGTGGACACCAGAGACATCCATCTTCCTTTATCCCCTCCCATCAACACCCACAAGAAGGGGTATTTACTTGACCTCTCTATTATTTCCATATGATGAAAGTAAAGAGGACACTTTTAGTGGTGGGGGGAGGAAGGTGTGGAGAGAGGTGCAAGCCTTAGATAGAACTTGTATCATCATTATATCTTTCTTTATGCAACATTTTTAGTAGGTCTCATAAACATTTAAGGCAATTATGGTTGTCAAATACAAAAATTATTGTCTAATTTCAATCTATGAAATGACAAAATATCACAGTGCATTCTAAAACAAAGATTGCACTTAGTCCGGAATTTTAATAGACACATTTCATGGAACACTTTCTAAAGTGATTTTGAATCCATCTTGCATTCCTTCATCATGGTGTACACATTTGCAGGTGGCTAATGGCACCATGGGTGTGTAAAACTGTTTGTTTGCTTTGCTTCTTGGGGCAGTAAAAAGGTAGAGGGCTGTCTGAAGTCCAGTGTCTTAGAATTTACTTTGAGGACCAGGAAACCTTGTTGGCCGGAAAAGGATAGTACCCTCTGAGACCAAAAACAGACATCTGAGTCACAGAGAAGTCAATTAGAAGCACTTCTTCATTCTCTCTGACATAGAGCTTTTGTTCAGCTGAAAAAAAGGAGATTGAAACAATCCAAAGATAACGAGTTGCTAGAAGTATAGCAGATCAGTGTCTTTTCCATAAAAGTGATGATTTTGTGCTGTTTTTCCTAACTATGAGATTCACCAATGGAACACCAATATAAAACACATACCATATAAAGCAGAAAAACTTGTGAAATTATTTGAAATTAATGACATTATTATTAGAAACTTCAGCTAGCCTTAATCTATAGTTGTGTGTGAGATGTAGAATGGTATAAAACTATCCTTTTTATTAAATTAAGAGGTAGTGATGTGACCCTATTTATGGTTTGGGTTAAAATCATACAGCTAAAATTGCTGCAGGAAAGAATTAGCAGCAGTTTAGACAAACCACAGTGCAGATCCTGATCAACAGAGAAAGGCCAGGCAAAGAGGATGTTCCAGGTCTTGTTTGCATAGACTGATCAGGTGATTGTTCACACAAAAGGAAGGTTTGGCCCCAGCAATGGTGTGCATCCATTTAAATACAAGTATTTGCTTTTGGATCATATTACGTTCTTATTACCATCAAGAAGCAAATGAGCTTCTCAAATAAGCAACTCTGCTTTGAAGAAAAACTAATTAAGACAGGTAAACTATCAGATTGTGGCATTTCCAAAAATTATCACACATAACGATCCAGTGGTAGTGCACTGAATGTAGCTTGGCATTAAAACAGAAATGAAATGAATAGTGGTTTGCTTCAATTAAGACCAAAGTTTTAATCAAAGAGGTGCAAAGATTCACATACTGTAGGTTGAAAATAAAATGCAGACTTTTTTGGACCAGTGTTACAACAGATTATCAAACATATGTGTAAGGACAGTTTTAAACTTTTAGAATGTTTGACATTCAGAATTGTTTTATGCACTTGTGGGAACCCTTAAAGAATCGCTTCTAGATATAAACTTTATGGTTCTTATCTGCTAAGATCCATACACTATCAGATAAACCTTTAAATAAGCATCGAAGAACCTTTTTAAAGGTATGTTTCTGAGATGCTTTTTTAACATTTGATAAGTAAGTCAAACACCTACATTATCTGGATCTGTGTTGTAGCTTCTCACATTCGGTCACCGTTTTTACACAATGGAAATTCAAGTGACACCACTACAGACTAATGTTAAATAGATCTTAAAGTGAATTTCCATTTCCTTGCTTAACCTTGTCCTTATGTTTGTACCATGATACATGACAAATGATTAGGCTGAAATAGGATGGATGTGGTGAGATGAAGAGGAAGTGAGTAAGTTGGGTGAAAAAGACAACCTTTTATGATGAGCTTCTCTGCAGCTGACCACATTTACCTCATTTCAAGACCTCATTTTGGACAAGTCTAGGGAATGGAGCAATGTCTGATAAAACAATATTTCCACATATACAGGCACATTGGAATGAGATCATATGATTGATATAATATGATACCATATGTACTATCAATACAATATACTGTATTATAATATTTTATAATAAAACATATATGTTAACATATATATTATAATATAGTTATCTATTGTAGTTGTGGATTGGACATTGCCTGAAGCATAAAACAAGAGCATTTTGCTAAACTGGAAGGAAAGATGAATGATGGTCTGTCAAAAGAATGATTAATGGTAATCTGTTTATGTCTGTCTCTCACCTCCCAGTGAGAATGTTCTTCATACAGTTCACTGTATTTTGTGTCATGGTGTGTTTCAGTGGAAACAGATATGTACACCTCACCTCTGTCAGACCAGGATTTGAACGTGACAAATCACTGTGAAATAATCTAAACGGTTGTTTTAAAGTTTAGGATGTGCCTTGCTTAAGCGTTGTAAAAATTTTATTTGATCATTATATTGCAAATTAATTTGTATCTCTGACATTAATAAATAATTCAAAATGGCAATAAATAAATAAATAAATATAAAGAGTAACGAAATGTCAAGTTTATTTGACATAAACATATTTAAACATAAACATATTTAAACAATATGTTTATGTTCACCAAAGTGCTATACAGAATCAGAAATAAAATAATGTTTATTACTAAGCTGATGGGAAGATAAATTAGATATAGATAGATAAGATACAAAATATCTTAATAAAAAAAAATGAAAGAAATCTCGTTCACCTCATTCAGCTAGGCGTAGGACAAAAAACCTTTGCTTTTTTCTGGGCCTAACTGTACGAGGTGAGGTGTATGGTGATGCAGTAGTTAGTTTTTTTTGTATATATTTTATTTCTTTTTAAAAAAGTATTTTTTTCATTATGCTATTTTACATTCCTGCTTTTTGTAGGGGTCTGTCTATAAGAGGGGTAAACGGTTCTGCAGTTGCAGGGATGTAACTGAAAAAAAAACATGATCACCCTTTGACCTGGGACACTTAGAAGAGCTTGACAAGCTGATCTAAGAGACCCTGATATACTGTAGTGTAGTGGTAGATTAATTTTAAACTTAAGCTATGCTAATCCATAAAACAATTAAGAACTTAAGTCTTGGCCAGTGAAAAATACAAGTGCAGGAGTTACAATTTCTCTGTTTTGTAATCAGTCAAGAGGTAAGCAGTTTTGACCCAGTTAAAGCTGTGAGAGGTATGAGGGCTGGACCCTCAAAGTAAAGTAAAATTAAAATAGTCAAGATGGGTCACATAAAATCATGAATGATGATATCCAATTTTTTAAGTCTGAGAAATGATTTCAACTTGTGAACATTGGAAAGACAAAAAAGTTTTTTTTAACATCTGTAGCTAGTTAGCTAGACAGCTAGCCTAGCTTGCATTGCTTGATTCACCATTGAGCTTGAGACATATTTTCATAAAGGCATATTTTATGTGAGCATACTTTTTTTATTAGAGTTAATAGACTGTTTAAGTCAATAGACACATTTACCAACTAGCTACTTATCGAAGACAATCATTTAGATTAAACTGCTAATCATGTGACTTAATTGAAAGGTCAGATATGAATGGTCAAACAAATAATAATTGACTCTTACAAGAGTCATTCGTTGTGTAATTTATTTAGAAAACAAGAATTATAATATATTTTAATTTAGTTGAATTAAACTAGCAAAAACAGAAACAGATTAATCAAAAACTCATTTTAATAACATTTCCAACATATCAGTGTTGAGACCTCCACAAAATAACACATAACGTGAACAGTACTATTACCAGATTCCTGGCACCTGCTGAAAGAATAAGGCTGTGCAACGTCCTAAATCTCAATTTAACCATTGGGCACATTTCAGCTCCCAAATGCTTTAACACATTTATATTGTAAGAAAGTCCTGCTTTCAAAACCATACACTCTCCTTGAACAATCTGAAGTGCAACCTAAAGTTAATTTGAGTTTATTTGTTACTTATTAACACAAAGTTTTCTCCTACTCTTTCTCATCATCCAACTTTCTCCTTTTCTAAAAAACTATTTAAATATTCTCTTTCTTCCACCAACATTCTCAGTAATGTAACATTCAGTAATGTGTACATCATGTGTGTGTGCTGGTTTCCAGTTGTCCTGTTAAAAAACTATTATTCTTGAAACTTACCTACATTAAACAATTATGTGGATTTTTTCTATAAAACAGATTTTTTCTATACTGTATCTCTTTCAGGTTACATTATGTAGACAGTGATGTGGGTAGAAAAATACTTTCTTTGGTTGCAAATGTTTTATGCTTTATTTTCCCTGAGACATTGATTTTCGAGGTTATCATGAAATTTGAAATTATACATTGACATTACATTACATTTGCAGCATTTGGCAGATGCACTTATCCAGAGTGACTTACATTTTACCTCACTATACATCTGAGCAGTTGAGGGTTAAGGGCCTTGCTCAAGGGTTGCACAGTGGCAACTTGATGGTGGTGGGGTTTGAACCTGGAACTTTCCAATCAGTATTTATATCAATATATTGATAAATATAAATATAAAGTGTATATATAAATATATATAGTGGAGCCGAACCTTGGATTACAAGCATAATTCATTCTGGAAGCACGCTCGTATTTCAAAACACTCATAAATCAAAGTGAATGTCCCAATAAGAAATAATGGAAACTCAAATTATTTGTTCCACAGCCTAAAATAAAAATAATTAATACAAAATATAAAGTAAAAATAAAACAAATTAACCTGCACTTTACCTTTAAAAAAAAAAGTTAAAATAAATCCCGACAGCTAAGTGTTTCCATATGCGCGCTGTGTGTGTGTGAAGGCAAGAAAAGGAGTGGTGTGTGTGTGTGTGTGTGTGTGTGTGTATAAAGGTGAGAAGAGGATAGGTGTGTGTGTGTGTGAAGTGGCACGGTGTCCAATGATGCACATGCACACAAATAACGGCAGGCTGATACAGAGAGAGAGAGAGAGAATGGATCTTTAACCTCTCTAATGAGAATTTATTTTGCTT
Organism: Clarias platycephalus; assembly: GCA_030068275.1. Taxonomy (NCBI): domain Eukaryota; kingdom Metazoa; phylum Chordata; class Actinopteri; order Siluriformes; family Clariidae; genus Clarias; species Clarias platycephalus. The sequence continues at coordinate 15,353,079 of JAQQZT010000005.1, read as the reverse complement.
TACACGCGCGCACACACATGTGTTATAATAAATAGTACACGTGTGCTGTACGCACACCCATACAAATACAAAATAAAATGTGTTTTATGCGCACACACTTGGTCACAGTGTTATAGTAAACAGTACATGCACGGATGTTGATTATACCAGTGAGAGATGTGCACTAAGACCGAGCAGGGGAGACAATTACTCACAATTCCGCAGCACAAGAGAAAGAAATAACATTGGCTCAGTTGTGATCATGTGACGCTCTGCGTCAAAACAAGATGCGCATGCGTGCTACATGATACTCGGTATTCTTGCTCATTTTTCAAGTCAAAATTTATTCAAAATATTTGCTCGTCTTGCGGAACGCTCGCAAACCGCGTTACTCGCAATCTAAGGTTTAACTGTATATAAATAAAACTAAGCCTAAACCTTAAAAACACCATTATTTCTGTAACATTATCATTAAGTCCATATTGTACATCCAAGAAAATAGATGATTACAGTAACAATAAAAAAGCTGATGGTGGCACAATGGTGTAGGGGTTAGCACTGTCGCCTTGCACCTCCATTGTCCGGGTGCATGGAGATTGCATGTTCTCTCTGTGCTTGGTGGGTTTCCTCTGGGTACCCCTGGTTTCCATCCAAAGACCTGCAGATTAGGCTAATTGGCGTTCCCAAATTGCCTGTAGTGTGTGTGAGTGTATGTGTGTGTGCCCTGCGACCCTGCCTGTGACCCTGAATACAGGATAAAGCAGTATAGACAATGAGTCAGTGAGTAAAAAAAAAGCTATTTTTTATTAAATAATTTCAGTATTACCAACATACACCACCAGGCCAATGGTAAAATGCTGAATAATGCTTTAAAAAGAGATGTTAAAATATATACTTAATTAACTTATTTTTATAACCAATATAAGCAGATATTTCCTTACCAGAGTATTTCTTCTTTTGTCTCAGCATGTCATGTTGCTCAGAAATTACAAAAAAGCACATCACCCCCCATCTTCCCTGTGTCACAAAACTCACACGCAGCTTTATATATAACTTTACCAAAGTCACCTGTCAACCGTGAATTGATTCTGATTAACCCCAAATAAAGGTCTGTTGTTTCTGTAGATCTGAAGGATTATACTTTACAGCTTCTTGGTTTCATTAAACTGCTGAAGTCAGGGTCTGCAAAGAGCTTACAAAGCATGTACAGGATTAAAGCATGTGCTTTTCAAATGGTATTGAACAGGAGAGGGGTATGAAAAATTGTATTTGCCCAAAACTTACCAAAACATCAGTAACCTGCAGAAAATATCAATATTTCTCAAAAAACAGGACTTAAAAAAAGATCAGAGAGGTTCCCAGAAGATCTTTAGCAATATAAAACAAATTGCAGGAATATTTGGCAAGTACAGGTCACTCCTTACATGTGACAACAATCTTTCCTATTCAAGTCTTTATATCTGGGTTATCTGGTAGGGGCAATAAAAAAAAAACATATTTCTTATGGACATACAAGTATAGAACATGAAATATATAATAAATATTTGCCATAAAATTAAGACAGCTTGTCCTTCAAAGAACACCACAGCCACGAGGAAGCATGGTAGTGGCAGCATCAAACTAGTGTTTAGAACATTTATATGTATTAACAAAATATACAGACAATCTAGTCAAACCAGGACTTGTGATGAAATTTCTGTAAACTGATATTTACAAATGACCTTAAGTACAGTGTGGTGATGAGACTCTGCAGTAACACATTTGAATAGTGGAAAAGTATTTTTTAAAAAGCTGTACATTCTGGAATGAAAATCCCAGCAGTGGTGGCTTGGAACCGACTGCAGTTGTTCCAATGAAAATTTAGCAAGTGGAATGCCTGATCATTGAAAATCTATGGATAACTTGTTACCAACTCATGGAAGAGATATATCTGTCTGTGGGAACAGTATACACAATCATTTGCCAACACCAATTGCAGATTACAGGAACTCAGGCTCACAAGGACTAGTAAAATGATGGGATAAGTGCGTTAGTGTATCAGGGGATTATATAGAAAAATAAAGGTAGTTTTACCTCTCATCTCTGTGCTCTGTTATTCTGCATAATCAAAAGACTGGCATGACTTGAACACCCCTTTTATATAGGACCAATTTTATATGTTAATTTAATATGTTTAGACAACTATCCTAAGAAATGGACCTTGTTTCTGTAAATATAAAAGTATGATAAAATTCCATCTCTAAATCCAATAGACAGGACAAGGGTAAAGGCCAGGGATACATTTCTGAGAAAAGTCATTGTCTTATTATCACCTCATAAGAACTAGAGCCAAAAATTGTCTTGAGAGAGACAGTTAAATCCCAAGCCGTACAGCTCAACAGTATTGGCAGCAATGTCTGACAAAGCATGGAGCAGAGAACATTCAGATAAATCACAGATGGCCATCTAGGCAGAAGATTAATTCTCTAGTTGCTGAAAATTATGGGGAGTTTTGCACTAGCCACTGTCTAGATCCTTCCTAAGATATCTTCACCACACACAGAGAAAATATTACAGTAAAAATCCACTGACAAAGACATAATAATCTCTCTTTCTGGGATACATATTTTCTCTCAACCAGGCATATTGATCAAGAAGGTTTGTTCCAATTTACATACTTGGTGCTTGATACAGAAACACTTAAAGTTAAATTGCTAGTTTTAACAAAAGTTACTTTTTTTTTGATAGCTGTGTTTTAAAATAACCATTTCTAATATGTATGCAAACATAACAAACATTTCAAGCTGCAGTGGTTATTGCACGTACATGGCCACACTACGTCTGCAAAACAAATCCATCCGTGCATTAGTGTGTGTGAGGGCACAGAGCAGAGGAAGGCGGAGACGACATGAAATGCTATGTTTTAATTGGAGAAGATGAATGTCATCGTCTTGTCTGTCCGGCTCAGCTTTCAAAGAAGCTGGTTAATGTGGTGAGTTTCCATGGCAAGTTGGAACATGGGAGGGAGCCATTTATTATCTTAAACAGTGAAACTCTCTGCCTTTCTGCATACATGCAAGCAGTGCAGACAACTTACAGGACAATAGTTAGCATCATACTACCAGTGATAGATAATAATAATTCTGAATTACATAGTATTTAATACATTTAGCAATGGGAAAAATGATATTACAGTAGGATGTTATCAGCACAGTGCCATGAATATAATTCCGTAAACATTTACATACCAGCTTAGCTGTGGATGGTTCAGGCTGGAGGTTAGAGCTTTAATTTTCATACCACTTCATTTGTATGAAATGCTGACTTTTTTTTTCTACAAAAATGTGTCTCATAATTAATTCCCTTATTTCATCCTCCTTTCTTTATCCTTGTCAACGCTATTCTGAGAAAACAAGTGGTAAATTATTGCCCAGAAAACATGATGAGTGCATCACTGACTGCAATGCATTTTTGTTTAAGATGCTTTATCTTTTCTGTTCCATATGTATATGTGCACAATTCTTTTTTTTTTTTTTTTTTACATGCAGTTCAATAGAATATTCGCTTCAGTTCATAGCGAATGTGTTCTATATTACCAGTATTGTCTTTGCCCCTCTTATTATTGTTTGTAAGCACAAGAGCTCTACAACCAAGTCAATATTCTTATATCCTCTAGTGAATTAGGGAGATAAATCATTATTCTTATTCTGTGTATGGAAAATTGTGGTGTTTACAGTATGTTATGCTGCAATGTATTAAACTGTTGACACAATACACAGGATATAAAAATTGTGTGTAGCAAAACACAAATATAAATGTGTACTAGGATTTCATAGTGGTATATTTGTGATTCTTTGCATAAAATATCACCCCAAAATTACAAATGCATAAACATGTATTTAAATAAGATCTAACTGCCAATTTATTTATTGCATTCATCCAACATCTAAACCAGTTTGGGGGAAAAACATTCACAAGCATTAAATTTTTTTTTTTGCCTTTCCTCATTGCAAATTAATTGACTATTTTGGTGTTTCATCAGTTTTATCCAGTGCTTGTTTGCAAAGTGTAGGCCTAGGAAAAAAGAGAGAGGTTTAAGCCAGGAATTTAGACAAGTGCACAATTCCCAAAAGCATTTAATGTGGAAATGGCTTGTGAGAAGCATAAAATGAGCTCTTGTCTCTAAAGAATCAGTTCAACTTTTACCTTACACACAGGAGACAATGACAAATGATTCAAACACCAAAAGCAACGACTAAATGCTGAAGTTCACTTAAGATCTTGTAAAGGCATAGCTCTTCTTATTGTTTGGCCTAACAGTTGAGTTTTGTTTCATCACCATTAGTATCTGTTTAAGCTTGCAGCTCCCAAATGGCCTTTAACACCAAAACATTCTCCCTCACTTAGTGATTGCACATTACATTTGCTGATGGCTGCACATAAATCTCTTTATTCATAAAAGCACCAGGAAGTAGAATGAAAGATAGTTGGATAAAGTAAGAGGATTCCCCTTTCACTGGGTTTCTAAAGCTTAAAAGAGTCATTTTCTCTTTAAAAAAAAAAAAAAACATCCTTTGCAGGGTTTCTTCAACTGTTGTCATTTTCTTGGATGTTCTTCTACCACAGTGCATGAGCCTTAAAATTACAACTTTTTAAACCTATAGTGTTAGTTGTGCTGTAGTGCCTTAAGAAAAACAGGCCCTGACTGAAATGTTATATGTAGTTCCAGATTATTATATTCTGATTCATACATAATTTCCAGACAATAAAAGAAAAATAATGATTCCACCTCCCCCCAACTAAAAAGCTAACTGTGCACTCAATATTATTAAGCTAGTTTGCTTCCTAACTACCTAGCATTGAACATTTTTCAAATGCACAAAGGTAATTCATATGTAATATATGCATATGTAAAAACATTATATTTTTATATGACTAACTAATAAACTAACTTTGAAATTTATACTGTCATATATTTTGTTAATTGTCTCACAATTCAACTATTTATTTACTTTGTACATACGTTGAAATACTTTCTATTATGCTTTACTTGTTAAGTTGCATTTTTTCTGTGCACCTCAGCATGACATAGAGAAGAGAGTGACAAATGCATTCAAAACATACAAACAAAACTAGAGCATGAATAGTATGCCTTTTGCAGCTCTGGAACCCAATAAATAATTCTGCCAAAACTGTACAATAAATTCCAATGTTTGCAATGAAGTGTCAGTTCTGAGCATTTCTCTCTAATATGTTGTTGTTTATGTTAACTTCCAAGACATTTAGTATTGAGATATTAAATGTACTAAATGAGTAAATGTACTAAATGTACTAAATGAGTAAAGAACACATTATATGTTATTATATAAAAACATATTTGTCTGTCTCATCTGACACTGCACAAGTAAAATGGTATTTGCAGCTACAGGTATTGTGATTGTAGAAGGAGACTACACTATCTGTGAGGTAATTGATGAAAAGTAAGGCAATTGAAAGCGTACAGTAAGTGCCTCTGCGAAAGTTAGGTAAAGACAAAGCACACATCACAAACAGCCTGTAAGTAACACTCCAGACACTCGGTCTGTAAGGACAAATACCATACGCGTTTGTCCCTCCACGATGAACCACTAGACCTGCACATTTGCACGGAAAAAAAAATGTAAAATCATTATTATGGCGTAACTTAGTCATTTTCGTTCAATTGTTTACAAAAACCCCGAGTCGTTCATATGAAGAGTTATTATTATTATTATTATTATTATTATTATTATTATTATTATAGGATGTTAATAATCGATTGATGTCTTGATTACTGACTTGACTGATTCATAAAAAAAAATAAAAAAAACGTTCTTGGTAAAAAAAAAAAAAAAAAAAAAAATCGAAGACTGTAAAACGATATCAATAAAAGTTAATTTTCCACGTTAATTCCAATCATTTATTATTATTTATTATTATTATTATTATTATTATTATTACAATGAGTTTTCTATTGGCTAAAGAAAAGAAAAGAAAAGAAAAGAAAAGAAAAGAAAAGAAAAGAAAAGAAAAAAAAATACCTCTCTGTTTTTGTTTAGGTTGTGCAGGGTAAAAGTCTTTGGAGGGCTGGGAATTTTCAGATGGTTTACCTGTGACTACGGTGGGACTGCAAACAACGAAAACCGAACTACGTCTTTCCGCACGCAATCATTCCTCAGAGCATTGACTGACAAATTATATTCCCTCCGGTGCGCATTGCCAACCACCTGCCGTGTAAGTTAACAGACGCACGAATGTCAACTAAACTGTGTTGTGCTTTCAACATTACAGTCATTATTTTGGCTTTTCATAAATACTCTTTCTCTCACTCTCTGCTGTATGTGTTTATTTATGTTTCCTATAACGGTCGACAGTATGCTTGATGATGAAGCTGACTACCTTATTTTATTTTCAATTGGATGGCGTTCTAGTATAGGCTATCCGTCTGTAATTATCCAGATGTGAACTGTTATGGATTTATACTATTAGTTAATTATTATAAGTAAATATTTTATAAAACCAGGAAGATCTGAAGGCGGGTAATGATGCCCTGGATGCACTAATACCGCACTCTGTCTTTGAAGGGCAAATGTAAAACGACTTTTAAAATCTACCTTTTAAATCAGTTTGAAAATCTGTTACAATAGCCAAAGTTTAAAAGTCGCCAAGCAGTATGCAGGAAGTATGAGAAAGTCCCCGTAAATGAAAAGGGTTCGTTTCCGTTGTTTAGTGATCTTCCGCATTACTCAGTATTAAAAAAGCACAGGAACTAATAGCACATGTTACGTAGGCATAACCATAAAACTGCTTTTCTGCATAGCATATAACAGCCAACAACATAATCCCAATCAAATTTAACGGGAAATTAAGATTTCCCACACATCAGTCCAGTTGAAAAAACAGTTCTTGCTCATTCTGCACACTTTATAAGGGAGTTTCATAGCACAAAAGAAGATAATTTCTCATAGCTAGTGTAAGCAATTTAAATGTCGGCGTTAATACAAGTATTTCGATGCGTCCATACAAAATATAAAATTGGACAGAAATTATAAAATAATCCAGAAATCTAAAACAAATTCCCAACGCAGTAAAATATATAAACAAAAATGTCAATTAGTATTTTAAAACATGAAAAAAATAATAAATGTTTTTTTGCACAGTTTTCGACATATTTGGCCTACACTATCGGTTCTATTAGTCTATTTAGCGCACGGTTATAATTGCTATCTGATATTGAAATAATGATATATCTCTGCTAAGCCATTTCCATGATGACAGTTCCTAAACAGACCACAGATCAGGGATCTTTCCTCCAAGAGCTCTAATTTGTCCTAAAAATGTTGTAGTCAATGATTCTATACCAAACCATTGCACGTATATGAGGAAGTCAATCAAGTTGATATACGATATTTTTACTGACTTAGTGGCATTTTTCCAGAATAAACTAAGATAGCATCACAGAAGGCGCCAAACGCTGCTAAGCGCCATTAAGCATGGTAGCAGTTCAGAGGAAAGCAAAGTAGTCTTTATCAACCAAGCATACTGCACTGAACTGTTTTAGGAGAGAAAAACAACCCTGAGATTTAACAGCACTTTTGCACCTAATTGTGGTCGTTGTACGATATTCTGGGATACCACCAACCCAGGGGCTGATGGACTCGATAATACACAATCCACATAAATACCAACGAACACCAAAGCAGGAAGTTGCAAAAATAAGGCTTAAACCAATTAGTATATGAGTCAACTTATATTCAGAAACAACAAGGACATGGTGTATAGAAATGTACTTGTGCAATGCCTTTATTTAGCTTATTTACACAAGAATTTATAAAAAATATATAACTAAAGAATTTATCATATTTACATTAACAATTAATCAATTCACATATTTGACTTTGATTAAGGTACTGCAATTTATTTCCCAAGTGAAAAACGACATGTAACAAATAACGTTACCCAATTGTTAAGGTGGTCCGGACTATGGCAAGAATTCATTTTGCAGTCGATATTTTCATATATAAATAGCGAAAACATATTAATTTTTTAGAGGCAAAAGACAAAACAATCAACTAACATTCAACGTAGCACAAAGCACAGTTGTAATTAAAGATAAACAATACATTCACTTTGTTTCCGAAAATAAGAATGTATGCTATTCGCATCAATGGGGGAAAGTAGCGTTTGAACTTACTGTTCATGAAATGGGCAAATGTATTGCTAAAATTTACGCTGCACGAGCCATACATAACATCCAAGGCTATGATGATGACGTAGGAAGGCTGAGTCCGTGTATGCTGCTCAGCACCTCGTGCTGTTGCTTACTTAGGGGACTCGGAGGTTTTCTGTCTCCTGTGAAGTACAAACAGAAGGCATATTTAGAGAGCAAACAAGATGCAATTATTGTTCTAGCACTGTACACCTATAGACAGTCATTAGCAACGATTAGTGAAAGCTTACGACGACTACAAACAACCTGAAGCATTTGCTGAGTGCCAAAGTATTTTCAAACAAACGGGGTAAAGATTATTGGGTATAACTCTTATTAATAATAATAATAATAATAATAATAATAATAATAATAATAATAATAATAATAATACTCTAAACGTGTATGTAAAGCAGTTAAATTAGTAATAAATGTATTTTTCTGTAAACACGGTATGACATTAAAAAAAAAAGGAACCAACCCTGGAATAAAACTCGAAATAAAGTTCTAATATTTTCATGATGTCATTGCTCTTTAGTTCATGTGACGTAAGCTGCATTGCAAACTCCAGCTGAGAACATAACTGGGCAAACTGACCTGAGATGAACTTTTTCCTATTCCACAACAAATTCTTTGCATATTTGAAGAAAATGTTAGAAGAAATGTTCGGAAAACGTTTAAAAGAGTTGGAAGAAAACATAATACCGAAAAAAAAAAATTATTACGACGTGTTTGAATAAAAAAATTGTCCTTCACTGGTAACCAAATAGATAATGTGATGCAGTCGATAAACAAATATTATCGTATGCACTAACGTATGTTAAATAAAACATGGATTAGTTAATTAAACAGCACCATGCGTACCGTCTCGGGCTGTGTGTTTGAAAGACATAGCAGAGTGGATTTCCCCTGAATGGATGGCCATAGCGCTCGATCCCTGAGCCTGCCAGTGGTGTCCGGGGCTCACATAGCTGCCTGCTGCTCCACTGTATACACCATACTGGTTCGAGGGAGAATAGGCACACGGTGCAACGTAACTAGACAGAGTCGATGAAGGCTATGGAAAAAAGAAGAGCACACACACACACACACACACACACACACACACACACACACACACACACACACACACACACACACACACACA
>JAQQZT010000005.1:15294778-15307698 GCA_030068275.1 Clarias platycephalus | reverse complement strand
GGGAGGAAACCGGAGTACCCGGAGGAAACCCACCAAGCACGGGGAGAACATGCAAACAGAGACGGGAATCGAGCCTACCCCGGGAATCGAACCCGGACCCTGGCGGTGCAAGGCGACAGTGCTAACCACTACACCACCGTGCCTGTGCTATTTTGAATTAAATTGAGTTAAACAATTCCACTATTAATGAAATTTTTAATGACATATTTGTTTATTTCATATAGTAACAATCTACCCTGCATAATATCATGTCTTTAAAAAATAATAATAAATGAATAAATTATAATAAATTATAAAAATCTTCTTCGATTGATGGCTGCATCAGGTGGCAAAAGTGCATTTGACAGTCTGAAAACATTCTCCTTCATGAATGCAACTCCGAGCTAAGTGGAAAAATATGATTCAAATATGGTTGATCAGTTTTCTAATTAAAGAAACTAATGACATCTTAGGAAGTTAACATTTAACTTGGATAAATTATAGTGCAATTACTGCACAAACAAAGATATTTGTTAATAAGCACTCACTCACTCATCATCTATACCGCTTTATCCTGTATTCTGGGTCACAGGAAGCTTGGAGCCTATCCCAAGAGACTTAGGGCATGAGGCATAGTACACCCCGGACAGGGTGCCAATCCATAGCAGGGCACACACATCAAGCAATTTGGGAATGCCAATTAGCCAAAACCTCAGGTTTTTGCACTGTGGGAGGAAACCAGAGTAAACTCTTCAAACAAAGGGAGAATATGCAAACTTCATGCACACATGAGGTGCAATGCAACAGTGCAAACCACTAAACCACCGTGCTGCAGATGTTTGACACATACTAAAAAATATTTTGTTAACTATCTTAACCATCCCAGAACAACCTTCATGTATTTGACATATTCAACCTGTTTTAGCAATGGTTTAGTGATGAACTAGGAGTGATCACAAGTAACTCCATTACTGATTAATTTGCATGTATGACATTATACTGTAAGGTTGCCATTGTAAATGTGGCTGGGTGCATGCAATTCTCACTGTCTTTGAGACTGAGAAGGCAAGAATAACAATAAATAAATAAATAAATAAAAGCAGCAGCAGAAACAGATTCAGAGACATGACTGACAGTAATGCTTATGTGTTGAACAGGTAATTAGTGTAAAATGCTACAGGGCACTCATGACTTAACTGATTACTGTTTAAGATTATAACATGCTAAATGTGACTGTGTCACATTTCACACAATCACCACTTGCTTGTACCCTTCACTTCATAGTAATGGCCTAAGCAAGTCTGCATCATGTATCCTAACTCATCTGTTAATAGATCTTAAGTGATTATTTTTATCCTGATGAATTATATGAACAGAGGCAATCATGATTGGACACTGGGAAACTTTAGCCAGCAAAATCACTGGAGCTCAAAATATTATTATTTAGAACATTGTTTCCAAGGACTGTCTGAGAACTGCTCATACAGTCAGTGGAATAGTGGGCTAAACTGATTACATACATACTTATATTATTATCTGAAAAGGCTGATGCTGTTATTTAGAAAAATAAATACACATTTTGACTGAATCATAATGCAGAAAATGTGGTTCAATGCCATTTTGCAAGCAAATGTAGGCCTTAAAATGACCGTGCGAAAAATAAATATAATTTGTCTGTAGTTGTTCTGAATTAGTAGAAAATTCCATCACCATTAGCTGGCAGTGTTGGCTAGGCAGTGGAATTTCATGCAATCTGATGCATAGTTTTTTTTTTTTTTTTTTTTTTTTGAGAAGAGCTAAAAATGGAGATCAGATCTATAGCTGACCTTGATACTGTATTCTGTGTGTGTAATTGGCTCTTCAGTGTACTGTCATGTGCACATGCAATGAAGGTACTATCCATTTCTTCCCAAGTAATCACAAGGCCATGTTTGCAAATAGAGAAAAGGAGGAAAAACCCCACTCTACACACATCTGAATGCCGTACATTGACACTGATCAGTGGGAAGAGGAATTAGATGTACATTTACAAAACACATTGCCTTTGTAAGACTATGCCAGTAGCTTCAAGACTTTGAATGGAGTTAGATCTTTTATTTATCTACAATGATTTTTATTAACTTTAAGCCCTTTATTTGAAAGAGTCTTTTACATCACAAATTTAAAAATATACTTTTGTGGGTTTATTAGCTTTACCAGTTAGTAATATAGTTATTATAGAAGCTGGAATGATAGATATAGTGGAGTTAGGGCAATAAAATGTAGTTAATAGATGAGCAAATCCAAGCAGAGAGCTGTTCTTCTTGCATACCTGTTTTATACCACCTTGATCTTAAGACTTTGAAAATTGATCAAGCCTGTGATCTGATTAACCAGAGGGTGGCAGTCTTTTCCCATTCTTTTCCAAAGACTGCAAGATGTGTGGTGATTCATGAACTGTTGTGTGTTAATAAAATCTAACTCAAAAGTGCATTGTCTTGTCTTGGATTAAAAAATGTGTGTAGTTACTGAAATAATCCTCAACTCTTTAGCTATTTAGCAATCCTTTTTTTCACAGCTATATCCTATGCCCCTTCAGTAATCATTCTTTTTACTTGTGGTGGCCTTTTGGTCATTTGAGGTCGCTGAAGTTTGAGCTCAGTGAGAAGGTTTTAAAGAACAAAATGTTGCATGAATGAAGCTGATACAGTGAAAGACACACTTTTTCCCATAGAAAGATTGCTGTGTTTTCTTTTATGGGTCATTGCCATGGGCACAGTCCATCCAGACATTTTTCAGTTCTTTACATTCGTTGGGAATTTGTTTTGTAGCAGGGTGTTAATTCATTCTCCTTTCCTTGAAAACGCATGTGCATCTGATTTGACTGAAGTCACTGGAAAAAAGCATAGAGGTTGCATGTTTGTGATGCAGTTCATAGAGGTTTTTCTGTACTCATCAACGCTTTGCCTGCTCTACCTTGTCCCCTTCACTTTGAGAGTCATGCCAATCTGATCACGTCGAGCCTCTATCCACCTCCTAATTTCATTTCAGTTGTGCACGGTTGGAAGCAAGGCAAGGTCTGCTATCTGGGCTTATCTTGACAGTCAATTGTATTTACTATTTTCTTTTTCACAATCCAATAAACGGGAGGCTGTTATTGCATCAGATTAAATGAAAAACTGTTTAATGATTCCACTTTATAACTCTAGAGCCAATAATGCCTCCTTTAAGGGCTGACAGGAGATGATAAATGGGGCCTCATATAAAACATATTCTGAGTGAAGAATGGCTAGAGATGAATTGCACGCTGATACAAACCTCTGATAAGGAAAAAAAAAAAAAACCTAAGAGCCACTAGAAGACTTAATAATGTGCTGTTCATTTTTAAGTGAATATTCCCAGTTAATAAACCAGTGCAAATGAAAAATATTAAATATATATTTGTTGCAATATAATGTACAAGTTGTCTGAGTGAAAGCAACAGTTGTTGGACCCTATCCCATGTTCATCCAGCATTGATGTATGGCAGTGTGTGAAGACAGATGCATTCATGTGATTTAATGAGAAAGCAATTGCCACTGCACCATCAATCAATTGTTGATGTTTTCCTTAGCGGTTGTCACAGTATGGTCTTTGCCAAAACTGCAGCCTCAATGCATGGTTCAGCATTGCTGTAGTGAATAAGTTTACTACTTATCATTATACAGTAAATATAATTTATACCATGTGTATATATATGTAACGTTGTTTATTAATTTTATACCAGTAAACTTGTGACAGGATCATAGGCCCCCAAGACTCATTTATGCCTATGTGATCCAAGGCTATCCTGTCCAGACCGATGCCACAGAAAAGGCCAATGCAGCACAAATTGATGAAAAATGTTAATGCTAAATGGAAAAAGGAATCAGAACACCCAGTGCATAACACCTGTCAGTGTATGATGCTTAGCAGGCAATGAGTTCAAGGTTATTGAGCTGGCCTCCAAATTCCCAAGATCTCAATACGATCAAGCATCCATGGAATGCACCAGACAAACAACTCTGATCTATGGAGGCCCCACATGGGGAATTACAGCACTAAAAAAATTTGCTGCTTACAGTGCTGGTACAAGATACCAAGGCATACAATCAGAGGTAATATGGAGTCATGCCTCAAAGGATTCAGAGCTGTGTTGGTGGCACAAAGGGAACTTATGAAATATTGAGCTACTGCCTAGTCAAAAAAAGAAATTACACTGTTTAAAAAACTAAGGAGATTTAAAATTTCTGGAACTGGGTTAAGAACCCTTTAACACATTTTCAAACCTGGAAGAATAGTGCTGAACCATCAACTTTGTGGAAGTAATATGGACAGAAAACCATATGTGAATAGAGATCACTTAAACACTTGGTGAAGTTGCATGGTAAAATATCAATAGTAAAAACCATAGCTATGTTTAATAGTAAAAGTAAGAGTATGTCCATACACACATAATGCAATAATTCACAGTATTGGAACTAAACAGCTGTGTGGCCATAACAAAACCACATGTTAGTGAAGCTACTGTAAGTAGAAAAAGGCTTCAGGTTGCTAGGGAACATAAAGATTGGAATTTGGAGCAATGGAAAAGGGTCATGTGGTCTGATGAATCCAGATTAACCCTATTCCAGAAGGATAGATTTATCAAGGTAACAAGGGAAACACATGAGGCAATGCATCCATCATGCATAGTGCATAGTGGTTACTGTACAAACCTTTGGAGGCAGTGTCATACTGTAATCTGAGCTTACTTTACTGGTCAGGATCTAGGCTCAGCAACATTCTGGCACTAAATGTACACTAAATGTAGTCAGCTGATGACCTGAATGAGCAGGGTATCACATCAGTGGAGTTTTTCCTGAGTGATTCTGGCACTATGAGGAAACATTTTCACAAATGAACTCGCCACCACCTTGTGTGCTGTGCGTGCTGTAATCAAAGCTAAATGTGTAGAGGCCATAGCTAGAAATTGATTGTGGAGTGTGTTTAAACACTTTAATACTGACACACACACACACACACACACACACACACACACACACACGCACACACACAACTAAGAGATACAGTGGCGTGAAACACTTTCAAGGCTTCTGTTTATGAAGTTTTTTTTTTTTTAATTGTTTTAGAGGTGTAAAGCAAATCTTTATATCAAGCACACCAAGCCTAAAGTGCTCAAAATTCCATACATCCTCTTGCACTCGATTTTCAAATGTTTCCTTTATTTTGGGCAACAAAGGAGCTGTTGGCACTGAATCACATCAGGTGGCTTCAGTGCTAGAAAGTCTGCCATTTTTGTTGTCAAGGACAACCTATGTTCATCACTAGGACAAGTGATAATCGACAAATTTGAATGATAAAAGTGGTTGACTAATGAGAAAATGCTAATGTGGGACCTTTTGATGAAGAAACAAGAGATGAGGACCACTTTTTCTTTGATACCTGGGTGCCAGATGAGGATGGCGGTATTGTGAACTAAAGCAAGCAGCTGGGTCATCATAGACAGTGGGGACATGGAGGGCAAGTGTCCCTACCTGAAATGAAGGAGACCCTGCATAACCCTGAATAAGAGCAGATTAAAGGTAAAGAACCAGAGGTTGACAATGTTCCATTTCTCATTGCTGGGAATGTCAGGTGGTGGCACTGTGGTTAAAAGGCAATTAGCAATAAGAAGCATGAGAGGGATTAAAGGTCTGTTTCTTCTTAGTTTGGATTGACTCATAAGCATGGATGGTCGTAATTGGACCACAGCCTAAACGTGCATGATAAATCGTTCACACGGTCTTGAGAAGAGATTCAGCAGATTAAATAGTTGGTGAAGATAGCCACAGACAATTGTAAAAATGCACCTATTAATACAAATTTGAATTAAAAACAAATGTGTATTAATAGGATTCTTGAGTGTGTACACTATTCTGCATGAAGGGGAAGCTTCTAGCCACCCCCACCAACAATCTTTGAGATACTTGTCATACATGATAATTGCCTGACACCTCAATTGTTGCATAGAACAAGAGTTGGACCCTTCATGGCCACTCTGCTACATCCTAGCAACATGCAGCGGCCTCTTCTTTGGACACTTAAAGTCCTCACCCGACACAAGCCTTACTCATCCCACCCAAAGCTCCTTATAAACAATCCATCTCAGTGCTTGATGAAGACCTCTGGTCAGTGCTTGAGGATCAAGGTCCTGAATAGGCCTTGGCCTGTTTATTGTCCATCGGCCTCTTTTTATGTACACAGCTTTTACTTTGTGTATTTTCTTCTCCTTTATTGCAGCTGCTTGGTCAGCCAGCATAGAGGCACAAGTGGTACCAAATTATAAACAAATTGGTAATTTTATCCATAGTTACCCAGACCAGTATAAAGCATTTGCTGAATGAAAGAACAAAAGTGGTAAATGTGACAAATCCTATGCACTCCCATGGTAATCAACAAGGCTTTTCTTTACCCCACTTGCTTCATATATGACTGTCTACCACCTCAGCTACTTTTTTAATGGCCACCTCAGCTACTTTTTTGGGTACCATCAAATCTCTGTACTGATGAGGATTCTAAGTACAGAATTCACCAATTTATGGATCCTCTGTCAAAATATTGCCACAACCTTGCCTTTTTATGCATCCCACTATAGCAAAACAGTGTCAGTGGTCCAATTTGGAGTTAAATAGGTTTTATTTTTTCCTTGAAACAGTAATTTGACACTATTTTACAAGGTGTACTGTTTTTATTTTCAACAAACAATTTACTGAATAGTCAATATGCAACCACCAAAATGTCTGTGAAATGTCTTGTATGTTGGCTATGTTAGTACATTTTTGTGAATTTGTGAATCTCTCATTTTCCAATACTTAGTGCAGTTTCCTCATGCAATATGTATGGCTACCACACCAACAACACAATCAGTGTTGAATGTCTTGAAAAGAACTTGAAAAAGAACCGAACCCTTTTAAAATAGGCTTTTTTTGATGGCCAGTGCTGAACAGAATCGTACAGAACACTAGGGTCCTCAGTGTGTACAACATTCTAGGCCAGACAATTGAAATGCAGCTGCAGTGATTTTAAATGGTGCAGTTTGACCATTCTGTGATTTTAAGATTTTTACCCAACATCAAATAGAACTATAAAAACAAGTTGTGAGGTGATTGTCTGGCTGAGAAATTCTACTATTAAGTCCCTTAAGTTAGAACAATCTGGCTACCTTTTAAATTGTGTGACAGAATGCAATACGTAATTGGTGTAGCACATATCACATTCCTAGAAGGAACCTTTCCATGAGAATGAAAACGCATTAAGAAGCCATACATTTTATGCAAAGTGCATTTCTCAAAATCTAACTGATTGAGCAATGGCTGGCCTGAGACTCTGATCTGAATACATGTTTTCACCTTACATTAAATTTGTACCAAGTTGTACCATAGTGCTTTTAGATTCTCAACTGAACTGAATTAATATTTTTATGAATTTGAATATTTGTAATATGTGTCTATTTTAAATCAAACTTAATTTTCCATGCTCTACCTATGGTCACCACATTTCTATCAAAGTATATCAGTCTATCAAACCTAAATGACCTTTGTACATCTTTATGTATTAAAAGCATTGAAAAATGGAATTAATTTCTGCAATTTTGTCAATAAATTTAAAAACAAACCTTGAATTCTTATACGAGATTAACTTACAATGTAATAATGTATATTTCACTTTCCTGAATCATAAGCTTGACACATATTCATATAACTGGATGGAGTTTGGGGGATCTTGGATATTCTGGAAAATACCACCCACAGTGACCATGACTTAGTGACCATGGTGTGGCTGGATCTCAGAATGCATAAAATGTCAAACATTGATGTGGATGGACTAGAACTGGTTTATACTCCTGTCCACTAGGAACAGGAGTCTGAAAATGGAGTGGGCACCAGCTCACCAAAACTGGAAAATAGACTGTGGGATATGCATCGTTGTCTGCATTAGCACAGCAGGGTTTGCTACCATTAACAAAACTTAATCACCACTTTCTTTTTTCCT
Source organism: Clarias platycephalus (assembly GCA_030068275.1). NCBI lineage: Eukaryota > Metazoa > Chordata > Actinopteri > Siluriformes > Clariidae > Clarias > Clarias platycephalus. The sequence goes on along the minus strand of JAQQZT010000005.1, from coordinate 15,299,688 downwards.
CCCTTAGTTTAATCTAGCTTTCACACTTTCTCACAGAGATCATAAATCACGTCTTCCCAAACGTGATGTGGTCTAAGCACGTTCCAGTAAGAAATCATAATGTTTATTAGTTTAAAAGGAGTGAATTGCAAGGGGTCCAGTCAAAGGCACAAAATTAAGCAGTTAAGGATCTGAATAGGCTTTGTTGTCACATGTCACTGGTAAAATTAAACTGAGTTACCTCTATCTTTTGGTCACATTCTGCTGCTTAAAAAAGTGTTGCAATTGCATTATTAATGTATTGCATAATTGAACACATAATTCAGTCTATGTTAGTGTTCAAGATTCAACATTATTAAAGTATAAACAAGCATGCGTTTATGTAGTGCTTCAATGGCAGACTGTAGCTGCACACTGAATGGCAAAGGCAAATATTCCAGATTAATCACTAGCTAACAACCTCATTAATGTCAAACCATTAAGGGGAAGGCAAATGCTTTACCCATTTCATATTCTTCTTCTGTCTCTCCTTAGTTTATGATTTTTTTTTTTTTCTGCTGTTGTTTTCTTGCTGGCTGGCATTAGCAGAAGTTAGCCAACAGTTATTGGAAATTAGTCCAACCTCTAACTGCATAAAATACTATATACTAAATAGAGCTGTAAAATAGTTCTATGTAAAACGTAAAATGTCATTGTCCAATCTGAAAATATTAATCTAGTAATAACACAATTAGGAAAGCTTATACTCATGAACTCAATTATAGATGCTTTACCCAAAAGTGGATCTTCTACAAGTTACTTGTGTTTTCCAAATTAATTGGCAGGACCATCATTACTTATCAATACATCTAGTCTTGATTATTGCACTCATTATTCTGAAGCTGATCAATTATAAAATACAAACAAAAAAGTATTTAAATCTGCTAACATTAAATAATATTTTTGATAGATCACTGCAAAACTAGAAGCAGCATTGACGGTGCAGGGTGCACAGCTTTGTTCTGCAGCAAAGACTCAGCATCAGATGCTCTATATAGTGTGAGCTGTTTCTCAAACAAGGCAGTTGTGTAAGTGCCTTAATATAAAGTGTTCCAACTATAAGTGCAGCAAAACAGTTTTCTTGACTATTGACACTATGCAAGCAAGTGGGTAAAATGGGGAGGGGGAACCAGCCACAGTGTATACAGTAGTGTTTAAAGTAACTGCTACATTATGTGTGAAGGACCATATCCTCTGTTGTTATCATTTTAACAATAGCTTTCCAAGTACCTGCCAAACCACTGTTTAGTAAGAGAACATATAATTATCTTTTGTTTACTTTAATAAGAAGACCTACAAGTGCCTGCACATTAAGCATATGCACACACTCATGCACTAGAAATAAACCTAAAAACCTGCAAGAATTATATTATCCCATTCATGTGCTGTAATTAAAACATTAGTAATTAATTGCCCTTAACTAACCCAAATGCTATGCAAATGTGGGTGACTAAGAGAGATGTGCAACACAAAGACTTTTTATCTCCCCTCCTGCTTGCAGGCAATTTAAGGTTCACCTCTGAAAATGTTGTTTAGAATGTGATGTGATGGTGCTGTTTCATTTCAAGAGGTACTTATCTCAAAGTCAACATCTTACTTCTGTTTTCGCTGATGCCATGCTTTGCCACCTTTATTAGATGGTAGCCTGGCAACCACAAGAGTGTAGCTTTAGCAAATGGCTGATTTTGGGATTTGACTGACCCAATGTAGCCCACCAGCCCTGACCTTCACAGCCATTTTGCATCGCTCTTCTCTCCATGCCCTGGAAGGTGTCTATGACAAACATTACCTTTTCTCGGCAGGTGTGGCCATATGGAGAGGCCCATCGCACCAAGGGGGTCATAAACCCATGCCATTACCCCCATTTATTCCAATAATGGCCCATTACATGGCACCCATTGAAAATGTGTCTATTTGTGGTCTGTGAGAAATAAAGGAAATAATTAGCTGTGAGACGTGGTGCTGCATACAGTACTTTTACTGTACTTGGACTGAGAAATGTGCACTGCACTTAATGAACCATCAACCACTAGATGGCAGCAAATGCAAGAGCCAGGCAGGTAGACATGCTTTCTTCAGGATGTCAAGTAGGAATTACTTTGCTAGTCCAGGAAAGCACATTAAGAAGATGTGGTTAGAAATATAAACAATAATTAGTTTTTACCCATGCACGTCTGAAGAACCATTAAATGTATGATCTGAGATTGTGTTCTCTAACCAGACTATAATCATCTAAAACAGCTTTAAATAAATAAATAAATAAATGAATAAGCATGCATTTATGCTTTTCTTGTGATATGTCAATGTGAATCAGAATCAAACAACATAGCCCAGCTGTCCATTTAGGACAAAGATGCACTATGTAAAATGCTTCCTGGTTTCCCAGATCAGATTGCCATTCTTACATGTTCTCATGTGCTCAGTTTCTCTTTCTGTATTATTATGTGACTGCATGATTTTGCACATAAGTGTAGTCTTTTTTTAGTCTTTTTAGTCACACAAGAGTCACATTTTTATTTCTATGCTATAATCACATGATGCACCTCTTATGATCCTGGCGTGTATAATATGTGTATTTTGTAAATATTAAATGATGTTGTTGAATAGTGACATTAAACTGATTGGCATATAAACGTGGGGAAGCTTTTATTTGTTTTCATTTTATTCATTAAATCTAAAGTGTGCTTTGCTACATGCCAAATGGCATATTTGGATAGGATTTTGTCTTCATTGTGGAGATGTGTTTATATGTATTGAAAAAAGAGATGGCCAATTAAGGTTGCTTGAAGATGAGTTCTTTATAGGTCCTTTACATTTTATTTTTCAATTGATATCACCTTATAAAAGCACCCCTTTCAGTATTGAAGAATGGACAGCAAATTTGATTCTCTTCACAGATGGACTTCAATCTATCATCACAAATTGTCATCTTGACCGCTTTAGATTAAAGTTTTCCCCTCTCCACAAAACGTGCTAATTGCCATCATAAGTCCAATATAAAGAGTATATCTACTGCACAATTATCCTGAAATTTGTCTGCCCATCTGTAGAAGACACATTGAATTTCTTGCTGTTCTTCTCTGCTTTTATTTTCGATGTGTTAATTAAGAGGCTTCAGAAAAAGCAGATGGGTAATGTGTGTCTTTCTGGGGTTATGTCTGGTTCAAGGTGAGTGTTACAACCATTTTAAAACTGTGGTCTTGTCTCTTTGTATGGCTGGCCTACCTGGAGTAGGACACTAGCTCAACCTCGATTTAAAAGCCAGTATGCACTGGCTGAATGACAAGCACACCCGACGTATACACACCCAGAATCCACATGAAGAATATTCCATCCACATGCTCATGAATCATACATTTTTAAAGTCTTGATATCAGGTACTTACAGTAAGACATGTGTTGCATGTGTGTGTCGCAGAGATTTTTTCTCCCACTGAGTTCCTGAAATTTACAATGAAATTCTAAAAATGTTTAAATAAGTAGAGAACCTCTAACGGAAAGGTATTATATTATCAATAAGTTATTATATTATCAATTGTGTAGCCATTCCTCATTCCACAAAATTATGCAGAGCTAATATTCATTACAAGGCAAGCATTACTGGAGAAAATTATCTGCATCTCAATCAGTAAAAGCTTCTATGATCTCTTTAAACTGGTGTGATACTTTGCTCATCTTAGATAGTGATCTCTCTCTAAAAATGAAGTTTTGAAAAGGCGTTTGAATTATCTTGTTGCATCTTTTAAGTCTAAATACTCTCAAGGCATTTGATTCTTTATTAGAATGGACTTTGAAACAAGACTGATATATTCAAGTACATCAGACATGGAAGGGAGTGAAATGGAATGAAAGCTCTTTTTGAAATGTGAAGTAAGCCCTTGTTTTGCTTTGATGGTGTGAAGGATGGCTACTTAATATCTTTTGTACCACTACTACAGTGATACATGCATTTTTCTTTAATCTAAAATAAAATTCTTTTGCTTTTGTGTTATAGGCTGCATCATATAGAAACTAACTTCAATTACTATTTTTGCATATAGGCTGCTTTTTTTGGTCTACGGGTACAGTGATATACAGTATTGCCAGTGTAGCTGCTCACATCATGGTGGTTTGCAGACGGTGTGTGAAGGACAGTTTGCAGACAGATTGGCAGGTCTGTGGAAACTACATCAGTCTTCATTGTTTAAGGGGAGCAGAGAAGATGTTAAATGCTACCAAAGCCAGGGCTTCTCTGATTTTTCATGTGACGTTGCAACGCGACGCACCATGGCATGGACACCAGGAGGTCTGTCTGACAAGTGTAACAGACTTATTTAGTTAAACTGCAGTAAACTTTAAAAAAGACAAGAATGACATATAAAAACATGCATGGAACTGGTTTAAGTATTCTTAAATATTTAAATACATTCAAGAAAGTATTTTACTTGTAAAATCATATTTTTCTTTTCTTTCATCTTGTAGTCTGATTGGAGTCCAGCACTCTGGCAAGAGAGGATACACTATTGCAAAATGGTATGTTCAGCCTATTCTTTCCACCACAAAAGAAAGGAAAAATGTCTAAAGAAAGCCATATGAAGAGAACCTGCTATAATCAGTATTCATCTCTGTTGGTTGTGGAATTTGGATATTATGCAGAGCAATAATATAGTCATAAAAACTTTACATGTGTAAATTTGTCAGTCAGTTGTTTATTGGATATTTGGTTGATTTGAACCTTCTTGACTTCACTTGTTCTGTCTGTAGTTTGTGTGGCGTGCATGAGATAAGTGCTGTTTAGTTTTGATTTCCACCCGACTGTGCATCAAAATTGAGCTTCTTCTGAGTGATTGCAGGACACCTAATCAGTGGCTAAGCCTTCCACCCAGTCCTATTGGTGGGGGGGGGGGGGGGGGG
>JAQQZT010000005.1:15271545-15287788 GCA_030068275.1 Clarias platycephalus | reverse complement strand
ATATTTGTATCAATTCTATGTTTATTTTTTTGTGTGTGTGTTAAGTGAGAGAGAGAGAGAGAGAGAGAGAGAGAGAGAGAGAGAGAGAGAGAGAGAAAAGAAAAGGAAAAATTAAGGACTTTCTTTAATATCGCGAATGGGCTCAGAAATGAATGAAGAGATAGTTCGCTGAATGCAGTTGAATGCCATGACAACTAGGAACAACCTCAGATTTATTCCAAACAGTTAGAATGTATTGTACACGGGCGTCAATCATCTATTATTTTGGCCCTTAAATAAATGCAAAAACTGCGGCCGGACAAAGGCTTCCAACAGGAGCCGGACATTTGTCTACATTTCCCCTATTGTCTGCAGCTTAGCAATCGGTTTGTATTTGTGTTTGCCCGGGTTCGACCACCCAGGATGAGCAGAGAACTGGCTCAAAACGTGCAACATTGTCACCCACATCACATACGAGATAGGAGGCACACAAGCAAAAAAAAAAAAGAAAAGAGAGACGGGAGGGGTAAAGACCGAGAGGAAAAGACACTGATCAACAATAATGCTTTGCTTTTCTGTAAGCTAGGGCAACCAAAAGAACCAGAAAGAGTGAAGCCTAATAAAGGAGTAAAAAAGAAAGTGGGATATTTTGCCTGTTCTGTGTTTGCGTTGAGCAGAATTCAATAGATTTTTTTTAAAAATAACGTTATATTTTAACCTTGGCTATGCCTTTGAATATTGTGGGGATACTTTAAATTTAAAAGAATAATAGCTGAGCATTTTATTAAGATAAGCATATATGACAGGGCAATAAATCACTGTCAACAGCAATAATAATAATAATAATAATAATAATAATAATAATAATAATAATAATAACAACAACAACTATGTGTTATAATAAAAAGTGATTCGATTGCAGTGGTATTTGATGACTTAATCATGTCTAGTGAAAGCTCTTCATCCTAATCCTGAACTAAAATATTGACCTAGACGGTTTACATAAATTATCCTTTTGGACAACTGAAGCGATCTCAAATACTCCAATTATTAAACAAATGCTAATATAGATGCAGTACAAAATATTGTAAAAAAAAAAAAAAAAAAAAAAAAAAAAGTTTTAATCTTTTTTAGTTCTGATATATGAATTTTTAATCAAACTCTTTTTTTTAACGGACGCTTTGCTAAAGCTCTCTTTCAAGTTGCTCTGCGCCGTGTATAAAGCTACTTGGAGGTCCTTTGTATGTAAATAGGGTGTAAAAAGGCCCTCCCCATCTTTGTAATTAATTGACACGTTATACCACTCATCATGTTGTGAAGCACCAATGGTATAGGCTCGGATCTCCCCAAAACCCACAATTTCACATCGGCAAACACTGTCTTCATCCACTTGACTCCCAAGACCCGCCCACACGTGGCCAACCTTTTGCGTTTTTAATGCTTTTTCACTGCAGGTTCATGTGTTGAGACCAACCTTATATGGACTGATCAGTCCGGTAATGGCTTATTTTCTCCTAACACCCAGCCATAGCGCGATGCCCACGAAGCAGCGATAGTTCTTCACTTTCTGTGGCGCTCTTCCTGGACTTACTGAACTGATTCCTCCGCTTTTTTCAGGCAATGCTTATCGACCGAGCCCCATGAGTTGTCTTCACTGTGCTTCGTGCTGATTCTCTGCATTGATTCTCTGCGTTCACCAAACCTCGTTTGTCCGTTTCTGATTCTTTCCCTTTAAACAGCGGATTGCCAAAGTGGTGCAGCAACTTTCCGGCATTAACCGCATCCGCCGTCCCAGAACATGTCGTTGACCAACACAAAGACGGGTTTTTCGGTGAAGGACATTTTGGACCTCCCTGACACAAACGACGAAGAAGGATCTATCACTGGCACAGAGGAGGATACCGAGGGCTCAGAGCCGACTAAAACACCTGGAGTGCTGGTGCAAAGCCCCATAGAAAATGTCCAAAACCTGCCTTTAAAGAACCCATTTTACGATAACACTGACAATCCATACACCAGGTGGCTTGCAACTACCGACACCATTCAATACTCACGTAAGTACAACTTCCTTTTTTGTATCAACTTTAATTGTTCTAATTTTCGACCATAGATAGCTGTATAGCACATACTATCAGATTTTCGTAAAATTCCTACAGTCTCTGTGTTATTTTGCCTAGCGATCTTTATTGTTGCACTTGTCGGAAGGCATCACGTTACAGTTAGCCTAAATGTGCTCTAATTTGTGTATAGATGCAACTCGTATTTCTGTAAGGTTGCAATAGTACACAAAAATGCAAGTTAATTTGATATAATTCCTTTGCATTGCTCTGCAATTTTGTTAATGAATAGGTTTTGTGTATAACAGGTCAAATCCTTCTGAAAAACAAATTGAACCATATGATAATTTTGAATTGGCGCAAAAAGTGTGAAATCTCTGCTACAGCAAATTATTGATATCTATTTCTCTGAAGGTCACCTTATATAGGCCTATTTTTTGCTTTTTAATTGTTTTCTGAAATGGTGAGCAACCGGACATTTAGTGATTAAGTACCATATTTTACAGACATATTTAAATTTAATATTGACGTTTATTTGTTTTCCCACGCAGTTCACGGTCTATCTGCAACCTCTCAGGACTCGTCCGTTAAATCTCCCGAGCCGTCGGCAGACGAATCACCCGACAACGACAAGGAAACTTCGAGTAGTGGCAGCGACTCCGGTAAGAAGCGCAAACGGCGGGTGCTGTTCTCCAAAGCGCAGACCTACGAGCTGGAACGGCGTTTCCGACAGCAGCGCTACCTCTCAGCCCCGGAGCGGGAGCACCTGGCCAGCCTGATCCGACTCACGCCTACTCAAGTGAAGATCTGGTTTCAAAACCATCGCTACAAGATGAAGCGAGCCCGCGCGGAGAAAGGTATGGAAGTGAGCCACCTTCCTTCCCCGCGGCGCGTGGCCGTACCCGTGTTAGTCAGGGACGGCAAACCGTGCCACGCGCTAAAAACTCAGGACCTGGCAGCCACGTTTCAGGCGGGCATCCCGTTCTCTGCCTACAGCGCTCAGTCTCTGCAGCACATGCAGTATAATGCGCATTACAGCGCCGCCGCCACGCCGCACTTCCCCACTGCGCACTTGGTGCAAACGCAACAGTGGACCTGGTGAAGCCGTAGTGACTTTTTTTGCTAGGGCTGCGTTCAAAGAACTCGCTAGCGAGTTTTTTTTATTTTCCAACGAAAATAAAGAAAAGACTGGTTTCCGCAGCTTCTCGCCGTTTCATTTTTTCGGGGCTGATGTGTGCGCCGTGTTTACATTTGTTTTCGTTCAGAAAACCGGGTTCAGCCCTTTCTCCCAGATCCGAGAATGTTGAAGCTCTTGTGAAATTTTGTAAAATATTATTGTGTGTTGTAGAAATGTTTTCCTTTTTGTTTCTCGTGTTATAAGCACGTACAAGACCACTTTATAATTATAGAAAATTTTATTTCTAGCTTTTACGATGGACCGAATATATTTATGGCCATGAATAAAATATTGGCAACTTTTAGCTTATTTTATTTTGTTTCTTTTCTTTGTAAATATTTGTGGTAAGTGTATGCAATGCAGATATATCGGGCGCTCACCTAGTTATGAAGACATAGATATATTAACAGGAAGGTGGGAAAAAAGGGAACAACAATTATCGATAAATATCTCTATAAAATGTTGACAGCAGTTGCAAAGAGCGTTGATGAAAAATAGGTTACCCCATTTTTTTATAAGACTTTTAATAAAAATCATGTGTTTCAGAAATGTCGCTTTGGATTGCGTTTGGTTTTTGACAGAAAGAAGGACTGGATACATTACATATTATTTTAGCTTCGTCGTAATTTATAGAGGGATTTCAAAAACGAAAAATAAAACCGTAGTCGCCTTTTATGGAATGTTTTTATGAGTCTTTTATAGAAAGATAACCTTTAAACAAAGTCGCATGGGTGTGTATAAATTTGTTCCGCTTTGCTTTCAGAAAGGACATTAATTGCCTCCATTTTCTGAATTTACATGTATGGTCACTTCATCAATAAGACGGCTAAAGTCACTTGTGAAATGGGGTAAAAATCCACTTACTTAATATAAGAGGGCTTCAGCCGTGAAGCAGCCTTTCATCCGCTAGCTCTCTTCTGTTCTGTGCGGTACTCAACAACTCGAGCGCTGAAATGGCACATTTGCAAGAAAAAATAAATCATGGTTGAGTTACTTTCTTCTGTTACATTGCTTTCGCTTTCAAAGCATTTTACTGAAGCAATGATATCACTGTAGATGAGTTCTATGGTGTGACTTGTGTTAGTTATTTAAGTAATAAGTAGTATTGCATGCTTGCTATGCACTTTGACCAGTATTAAATCCATATTAATGCATAAGCTAAATCTTTGTGACTGTTTTGAACAAAGAAATAATATTTCAAAACTTATTTTAGAGTAGGTGTGTGATAAAGTAGGTGTGGAGAGCGCTATTTAATATTTTCCAGAAAGAAAGTGTCCCTGAGTGTCATTCTACGCACGGATTATTGTCTAGTTCAGTGTCTAAAGTAGCTAGTATCCAATAGAAAATCTTACTTGTTTTCCCCGCAAATAACAACAGATGTTAAAGCGACCTCACTATCATTAAACAAACCTGCAGATTGACACACAGTGCTAATTATTTACAGAAGTCCGTGTCATGGGACCAGAGCGTTTTCCCCTAACGAAAGGATTCCCTGCGTACCTAGTTTTATTGCGTGTTAAATCACCAGATTTGTTGATTTAGTGTGCGTTTTATCTAAATTAAACTTAAAACGCGTCGTGACTTTTTTGAACGGACAAACTTCACCAATAATTAAATAATATTTAATAAGTTGTCTCATAAAAAAAAAAATGTCATATAGGCCTACACACAATCATATCAAACTGCGTGAGCAGTTTAGTTTTGCCTAAATTGAAAAATATGTTTAAGAAATGATTTAAACCTAAACTAATTCAAGCAAATAGCCATGCGTGTATTTGCTTAAATTTGTTCAACGTAAGCAACATGTTTACAACATTTTTATTTTCTGCTTTATTATTTACAATTATATTTTACAAATATTTATTTATTTTAAAATACTAAGTGTAGTCTATACCAAATCCTGTCAAAAAGATCAGTTATTGCTAAAGCTAGACGTGCTGATCTAATAGTTGACAAAGTGACCCAAAGTGACAAAGCAGTCTATCGTTACACAATATACTGTACACGACAGAAAAAGAGCACAAAGGCATGGGTCGGTTGTTGTGGATGTTAGAGGCGTGCATTTTAACAGGGGGAGTGTATTCTTTGTTGGTGTGTGTGTGTGTGTGTGTGTGTGTGTGTGTGCGCGCGCGCGCGTGCGTGAGGGTGTGTGTGTGTGTGTGTGTGTGTGTGTGTGTGTGCTCTGCGCGCGTAAGTGTCGGAGTTTCTTGGTACTATTCAGTCCTTTTATGTCGGGCAGTGCATCCCGAAACAGGGAGATACATCCTTGTTTCTTTTTTTTGTGAGCCTGTCTGTTGGTGCCATTGTGGTCCTTGTTGTACACGTTCTCTTCCATATGGCCAGCTGGGCCCACGAGAAGAGAAAGGGATCCTTCACAAAACCCAAATTGTGTCCGGCTTTCAAACACAGCATTGTTGTCTCTGAAAGAAAAACGAATTAAAAATTCGTGCTATATCTATTCGGGAAAGAGGCAAAGCCATTCACAGATAACAGGGAGTCCTTCTTCCTTGATATAGCAGCTAACAACAGTTCCCTCATTCCCTTTAGCCTCTCCGGCCTCTCTTATGCCTGGTGAAAGAGGACGATTATTGTCTGTCCTGCAAAGGCTTGGGTTATACTCCTGTCAAACTATTTAAGACACCAAACTTAATGCGTTTTTTATGCCCTGCCTTCTCGCAGTCGTTGGTGTTTTTCTGAACTTTTTACCACTATGGAAAGAATTTGTGCATATCAGTGAGACTGTAAATTTAAATACTAAATATGTAAATTTTGCCTCATTTTTACATCTTATTGACCAAGCCCATGGCAGTGAAAAATTTACGTTAACACAGAAACAAACGCAAAATGTGCAATAAAAATTAGCCTAAATTTGGCATCTGAAATGTACTTAGGTTATTAAATTAGCAAGTTGTAGGTACGCGTCCAGTGCTGATATTTATTTGCTAATAATGTTTTATTTTTTTTAAATGTTATCATAAGGCAAAATCAATGCCAAAAATGTTTATTAAAAGAATGTGATATTTGTATTTATTTTTAATTAAAGAAAACGAACTCAAACCGGTTTAGATTTAACGCAATTGCAAATGTTTTATTAAATATTATTCTGTGGTTATAAGTAGAGTCAGAGAGCGATTTGTGTCAAACCTATATTACGCACAAGTACCCATCATGCAGCGCACATCCACTACATTAGACCACTGTAATGGAAAAATAATCCAGCTCCGTGTCATCGCTTTAGAAACACTGTATTTATCTGAAATTGGTTTCAGTTACAGTCTAAAAGAAACTTTGTAACAAAAAGGCAAACAAACGGCAGTATGACTGCGATATAGCTAACCCATGGATAATACAATTTCATGCATCAAAATGGATTTTTTCAGGAAATGAGTTCATTGGATCTCGGTAATCGCGAGCGTTTGAACGGCAACATAAATCATTTTTATCGCACACATCTCTAAATAACGAGCGTTTTCAGTGCCATAATAAGAGGGACTTTTATTTCAAGGAAGTAATCTACTATTTTATTGCCTCTGCGAAGATCCAGATTACATTGACCCCAACGCCACAAACCAGATATTGAACAGTTTCATACACAGAATAAAAAAGATGAAAATGTAGAGAGCCACTAGATGGCGACAGAGTCCTTCACAAGTAGGCCTCACTCTAAAGCGACTCATTACAGTGTATCAATTCAACACGTTGCAAGAATTAACTCAATAAATCGTGTTCATTATGTTTTAGAATTGTACTTTTATAGATTGACATTGATTGGTTCTTTACAGGTTAAAAGCAATCCAGCCCAAAATGACTGCGTCCTAACTGACCAGTGACCTGCAATGTGGGAGGAAACAGCAAGCATCATAAAGCGCTAAAGCGGGGAAGAGCCACATAGAGGCGCAATTGGCTCGCAAAATCACAAGTTTACACTCTGTCTACACACTGCTCTTGGACGTACAGTAAAGGTGGCATCAACTTCCACACGCTCTCAAAAAAAGTAACACATTAAGAAACACATAAACTCTCACTGAAATTATGATGAATTATGAAGAGATTTAATTTGGCCTAATTTGTCAAGTAAAAGGGTGGTGTTGTAAATCATTAGTGTGACAAGAGCGCCACCTTGCCTAATACAAGATCACAACGATTAACTTTTAATAACTTTTCGTAATTCCAGGACACCGTGCAGACATAAAAGCAGGGCATGGCATCTAGACATATGAGTTTGGCTCTATGGTCAGTTGTGTTTATTTAGTTATGCAGGTTGTTAGACCAAAATCAAGAATGGCAAAGAAAAAAAAAAAACCACTTCGCTTGATTAATACTCTAAAGCATACTCTTTCCGTAGCTTTCTCATTTTTATCATTAAGTAGATTTTCTCTAAAAGATAATCACGGTCTAATAAATGCAATTAAAGTATACAATGCAGGATGTTCTAGTAATATCCATGCAAGGGCAATTGACACATTTTTGCAAAAAAAAAAGAAGAAGAAAAAAAAACACACATCTGACACAAATGCCATGCCCAGCATTTCTGTCTGAACGGTGTCCTGGAATTACAAAAAGTTATTCAAAGTTAATCGTTGTAATCTTGTATTAGGCAAGGTGGCGCTCTTGTCACATTAATGATTTACAACACCACTCTTTTATTTGACAAATTAGGCCAAATTAAATCTCTTCATAATACATCATAATTTCAGTGAGAGTTTATGTTTCTTAATGTGTTAATGTTTTGGTTTAGGTTGCTCCTAGGTCATGTGACCTGTACAAGCAATATCCACCTGAACAATAATAGCAATAACCAAACAGCTAAATCAAATTCCAATAACTAAACATAAAACGCACCAGTTTTCATAATTAGACAAAGGAAAAAATGAAAGTTTAAAAGGCTGTCATTCAAAAAGCTTTGGAGAAGATATTAGTATTAACATTCAATGATTGTCTTATTGATACTAACCAAAATTCATGAATCAACTATTTAGATGTTTACTCCAAGGATTTTAGTGGAAATAGTGTTTGCAGAGCTTAAACAGGGATTAAACAGTTCATGGAGCATTTGGTATGTATACTTGGTTAGGTCATGGATGTCAGGCTGGTGGAGAGCTCTTGTCTCCACTGTCACAACAGTCACAAGGTCCACTGATCTCTCAAGCCTCCTTGTCTGCGTTGCGGAAGGTATGCAGGCTGGACCTCACAGATTTTTGTCTTTGTGACATGCATGGCACAAACTGAGGAGTAATAGTTTTGTACATAACTATACAAACAAAAAGCAATTTGAGTCAGAATAGAACACACCATAAAATTAAAACGCACATTTAACCACAAGGTGTCACATGCAATTTTTAGCTAATTTGTATGTATTCTTTCGTGCATCAATCTGAAAATACATCAGTTAAATTCAAACAAATGCAGGACAAAAACAGCACATATGTACCACTTTCAACTCTGTTGTACTTGTATCATGGAGAGTTATAGATCAGTCTGCTCAGTCGTTATTTTAAGATAAACATTTTTTTGTGTTCAATGACATTTTAGTTTCTTTAGTTTCCATTACTCAGTTCATGGGTAATGTGCTAAACCACTGATTAGAAGTTCAAATCACACGACTTTCAGAAAACAACTTTTATATTCTTTTGAGAAAGACCATTAACTCATCAAGTTCATCAAGTTCAACTTTAAGTTGCTTTGGGTAAGAATATCTGACAAATGAATGGATTTCCCAGTTGTTCTAGAGGTAGGCCTAAAAGCTAAAATATTATATAAAGAGGCAATGTGTAACAAAGCTGTGTATTGGAATCCATATTATTCAAAACATTAATGAAAAAAAAATACAATATTTATATGTATTTATTCATAACATGATGAAAAGAAATTAAAAGCACATTTCTTTATATGAGAGATACATTAATGTTGCAATTCACAGAAAATAATTCCTTTTGGATGATCTAATTTAAACTCTTTCACTGATTTGTTGCCATATGTCCACAACATTTATGTTACGTGCACTGTGCAGTCCATTTTAGCCAATTAAATGATTAAATATTGCAATTTTAACTCTCTATGATTTATGTATGGACATCTTATAACCAGTATTGTTTATGAATATCTATTTAGATGCTAGCATCTGATGTAGAGTAACTAGAAAATTTAATGTATGCAGTTGGATAACCAAGTAGTAAAAGTTTGAACAATAATAATAATAATAATAATAATAATAATAATAATAATAATAATAATAATCCTGAAACTCATACTGAACAAAAAACATTATGTAACATAAAAAAAACGAATAAATCTTTCATTGTTCAAAAAATGCTTCAGTAACTAATGAGAACAGTAAAAACAAAATTTACTTTATGATGGCCTAATTGTTCTTTGCTCCTTTGGGAATTAATGAGAATACTTGTTTCACAAAATATTTACAAATTTAAAGCGGTTGGATATTAAATCCCATTATCTCAGAATCTCCTTATACCACAGTCTGGACTGTGCTTTCCAGCCTAACACGTTTGTTCCCATCTGTCTGAACTTGTTATTTATCATAATAAGGTTTACAAATTTTATAGCAATCTCACCAAGTGTAAGAGGTTTGAAGTTCAAGTTTCAAATTGTATAAATAAAGCTCCAGTGTAACACTCTTTTAATATTAATAAAGATTCAACACTAGACCAGTCAGACCAGACTAGTTGGGGTGATTTTATTATTCTCCCAGCTGTTCATTTGCAATTTCTGTTAAGCACCAAACTATTTAGAAAACTGAAAGGCATTATCTTACAGAAGACATAATATACACTGTGTTTACTACATATTATTGTTATATAAATTGCATTACATTATCATTGCATTAATTGTGTTTGTATGTGTCTTTTAACGTACTCTTCAAGAACAATGAGTTTAATTGGTTCTGGATGGTGTATTTGGTTATAGAATCATCTTAATATTACATTGATCTTAACCTGGTAAAGAAATTGTTCAGTTTGATGATTTATTGCATTAGATTACATTTGACAAATGAAAAACAACATAGCTGCAAGAGCTTTATGGCACCTTGGCAGAGATTCTCATGAAGTCTCTAACAGTCTCACAGAGGGATGAAGACTATTTTTTCAAAAGATGTAAGTCTGATGTTTTGCTGAAATTCATTACACAGTTTACTCCTGTGAAAGAAGAATTTGTTAAAGTAGCTTAAAGAAGTGGCATATGTAGGTGAAAGATATTTATTGTTTAAGCTTTGAAGGTGAAGTTCATAGAATAGTTTTGAATGCATTTAGATTATTTTAATGCTGGCCACTAAGTAAGTGCACTTATAAAATCTGGACAATTTTACTTTGCATCTTGTTTGAAATCATTTTCATTAAAAAAAAAATGCCCTCATTCATTCAATTATTTAGTATCTTCATGTTACATTCATCAACAATATTTGTCCCATTGCCCTTCAAAGATAAAGTCTTGTGGAATTCAGTTAGACAGTTCCTTTTACATATAAGTGCAAGGGAATAATAAAAGAATCACAATCACAGAAACTGTAACAAATACACTGCCCAGCCAAAAATGTCACCACCTGGATTTAACTACGCAAATAGGTAAAAGCCTTCTACTTTAATTACTGCATTGAATAATATGTTTTAGCTGGCAACGTGTTATTTAACCCTAATTGATGCAGTGATCATCTTCTCATTTCTAAAATAGCAATTTCAGAAGACATTTCCTGCAGTCATGTCAAAGATGTTATTCTGTTTCTGCAGAAGGGTCAAAATATTGTCCTGCATCATGCAAAGAAAACAACTAATGGGACAGCTGAAACTACTAAAGTTGGCTTTGGAGTGTCCAATATATTATTAAAACCTGGCAGGACAGTGGTGATTCCTCATCTTTAAGAAAAAAATGTTGTTCTGAATGAGCATGATCAGTGATCACTTAAATGATTAGTACAATCAAATCTTAAAGAAAACAATACTATAAATTATGGCTACAGTATGTTTAATAGTGAAAGTAAAAGCCTACACATACACAAAAAGAACTCAAGGGATTGGGACTAAACAGCTGTGTAGCCTAAAGAAAACCATTTATCAGTGTGGCTAATCAGAAAGAAATTGTTGTTATAGAGCATAAATAATGGACTGTGGTGCATTGGAAAAGGTCATGTAGTCTGATGAGTCCAGATTTACCCTGTTCCAGAATGATGGGCGCATCTGAGTAATAAGGGAGGATGACATGATCCACTCATTATGCCTAGTGTCTACAGCAGTGTTATGATATGGGGTTGCTTCAGTTGGTCAGGTCTAAAACATGAGGTCAGCTGGCTACCTGAATATACTAAATGACCAGGTTTTTCCATAAATGGATTTTTCCCTCCCTAATGACACAGACATATTCCAAGATGACAATGCTATGATTGAATGCTAAAATTGTAAAAGAGTGGTTCAGGTAAAGAAATTGTTCAGACATCCATTCGCAAATGGATTAACATCCATTAAGGTCCAGACCTCACCCACACTGAGAATCTTTTGTGATGTGCTGGAGAAGACCTTACACTATGGTCTGATGCTTGCTTCATCAATACAAGCTCTTGTTGAGAAATTTATGTGAATTATTGAAACAATGTCATGGTAAATGCATGCCATAATCAAAGGAATTTTTTTTCTAACAAAATATTAGAGTATATGACTTTTTATTTTTTATTCTTTTGGCCAGACAGTTTATATACTATATGGCCAAAAGTATGTGGACACTTGACTATCATACCTGTATGTGTCTATTTTTTAATTATGGGCTTTTATGCAGAGTTGCTGCTATAACATCATTCACTCTTCTGTAAAGGCTTTCCACTAGATCGTGAAATGTTGCGGTGGGCATTTGATCCCATTCAGCCACAAAGGCTTTACTAAGGTTGGATGCTAATAAAACAGGAGTGGCTTGTGCACAGGTGGGGATGCAATTCACCAATTCACAAGATGTTCACTTGGGTTGAGGTCAGTGCTCAGGCAAGTCAAGGTCTACTAGATCAACTATAGGCCTTTTCACCCTTTTAAATCTTGTTAAAAAGGTGATAATAAGAGTGAATCAATATTGCGCTTTCCCTTACATGTTGTTATTCACACAGAAGCCAGGAATTCAATGCTAACCCACCAGAGCATTTGGAGCAAGCTGCTTTCCACTCTTACAGTGTCTATAGAGTGAATTGTCGAGTTATCTGGAAATTTGCACACCAGCTTCTGCTTCAAACTCGAAAAAAGCCATAGCCAACTACAGGGGACATGAGGATCAACGCTGGAATAACTTTTTAATTCTTGTGTCTGACAGCTTTGCAGGTTACACAACAATGGTTCAAAGTAGATTAAACTAAGTGGTCGATAACCTTAAATGAAAAAAAAAAAACACAAAAAAAGGTACATCACTATTTCTGATAATAGGTAAATCATTACTTCTAATAAATATTAGTTAAATAAAATGTAAACAAATACAACAAAATTATTTAACCAATATTAACATATACTGTACTATTCCATAAACCGTTTAGCAAACATGTAATGCACATCATATTACATTCTTTGTGAATACATGGAAACACTTAAATAACAATCATAACATAACATGTTACTCTTTCTCACTTGTAATGAGCACTATAGTAATTACATTAAATATCAAATAACTCAGATTCGAGTGATAATCAGTAATCAGTCCTTCGTATAAGTAAAGAGCGGTATTATCATACCATCATTGTCCCTAAGGTGAACAGCAGCCATTGCGCTTGCCTGTCTCACATGTTACTGACTGCAGTCTCTTACATGAAGGTTTTTATACACAGACCCTATACTGTTACATCATAGTTACATCAGTAGAGGCTGTGAGGTGGCGATTCTCTGTCACAGATGGTGCTTTTACCTTTGCTCCATTAGTGACTGTGAGGTGATGCATACTGTGATGTCATATTCTGATTGTGTCACAGTTGTTCCTTGTCGAATTACTTCAGTTCATCATTTCACTTATTTTAGCTTTACATGAATATCTTGCTTTATGTATTTACTTATTTATTTAAATCAAATTGATTTATTTAGCAAATAGGCACACACTCTAATAAACAATGTTGCATTATTTTTATACCAACTTGCTGGCTTTAAACCCTTGTGATTTTTGTGATTTAGTGCTTACCCCTCTATTTTATCTTAGCACTCCTAAAGACAATGATAATAATAAGATGTATTTTCTAAAATAATTTAGTGCCCTACTTCTATAGTTTAGTATGGTTTAATGACCATTATTCATAATGGCATGATGTTACACTCTGATATAGTACATGGTGGCATAGTTTACATTACACTAGTAGTTCATATGTCAGTGAGAAGAAATAAAGAAGAAGATGTAGATATTGAACTGTTGAGGGTTTTTACCTTGCTGGTTCAGCTGGCCACTGTATGGAAGACTGAAATTGTCTGACTGGCATTTTAACATTGTTACATGAGGATTAAAAGCACAAGTAAATTAAAATATGAGCAAGTGATAGCTGAGGTAGGAGTAGTTTTATAAAGCTAGGTTCTGATTTAATGTTAATCTGTTTTCACAGTGCTTGTACACTTTAATGTAAAGTTGCTTGATAGTGCTTTAAATCTTATCTAGTGTCATGGCTACATTGTAGTGTAGCTGGCTGTGTAGTGTGCAAACGTTTATTATTTCATTGATATTTAAGAACAATTATTCATATTCAAGAATGATTAATAAATATGAATATCACTTACTATAAATCAAGATGAATATCTCATTAACTTTACCAAATATTGATAACCTAAAGAGAAGAATGCCTCATCAATTGGTTAGGTGTCAATGAACAAACATAGTTACAGTTATATAGTAAATTATCATAGTTAATTCCTTTAATAGTCAGTTTCTTATTCTAATAGAATTTGGCCTTTATGCAATTTTTACAATAGACCTATGAACAGAGAATTAAATGATTGGAACAATGCTGACTCATTTAATATGTCTTTTTTCTATAGCTGGTATACAAATGTTTTTGAGTTAAAACAACCAGGATCAGGTAAGATGAGAAGAATAAGGCCAAAATAATGTTACAATGCAATGCCAAGAGGAACACAATATCCAGCTAGAAAAAGAAAATTAATTGATACAGACCAATTACATGAAGAACTTTTATTAATTATAAATACTCTATTTGATTTGTTCACTTTTAGTTGACAGCACAATGTGAGCGAGAGAGAGAGAGAGAGAGAGAGAGAGAGAGAGAGAGAGAGCAGGATAAATAAAAAAAGCAGAATGGAGATAGCAGAAAGAGAAAGAGAGAGCAGGAAGCACCATATTGTATTTGTTTTAATGTGGCATGATGTCATTTACTAGTAATACTAATATAATAATTACTATAATAGCAAGGAATTAATAACAAGCCACTACATGTTATTTTCTCTTTAAGGTCTGATCCTAGAATTGCCACTTGGTGTGACTCAAATTGTGTCTAGGATGTGTAAATCCTCATTCTGGATTGGGATGTGTTCCTGAAACAGAGCAGGCATGCGGCATCTACATTCATTTTCTGTAATACTTCACAACAGCTTTTGACTTAGAGTGGTAACCAGTAAAAGTCTGAAGCTAACCATATTTAAGAGAAAATTATAGCAAAAGTTGGCTTCTTGCAATGAAGAATACAAATCTTTTGAAAGGAATGTTTAAAAATTTGATACAATATTTGTCTAATAAAATTTACAGTTTACAGTAAGGCAGGCAACATTGGGTTGCTACATGATCTCATACTTATGATGAGGTAGGTATCTTGCCACAACTACATTTTTAAATATAAACACTAGGATATCAGGTGTGTAACAGTTGATGTGTTCCTGGTTCACTGCCAAAGTAATATTTTTAATTTGGTGTCTGCAAGGAGTCCTAAATATAAACATCAAAGTGTTCATTAGATATGTAATTATGCTATATCCACTGTACTGAAGAATGTAGGAATCCAAAAAATGCTGCCAGAGGTATACTGTACATGTTCAAAATGTTAATACCACCACAAACTATAGCACTGAAAACAAAATGTGTTTTTTATCCCTCTTGATTGTTTTTATCCCTGCACTTTACCTGCACTTTACCTTCAATAAAAAGTAAAAATAAATCCTGTATAATAAATAAGTGTTTCCATGTGTGCGTGTGCGTGTGCGTGAATCTAAAGTAAGCTCCCCTTTCCCCCTTCTTGTTTTACACAGTAACCCTTCTTCCACTCTTTTCACACACACGCACACACACAACGGAACCACTTTTATCGGAAAAATAAACAAGAAATCTCTCTAATGACATACGATTGTGCGACACACTAACGGAATCACTGCTGTAAAGTAAAAATAAAATGAATTAACCTGCACTTTACCTTTGAAAAGAATCGCAACAGAGCAGTGTTTCTGTGTAGAGAAAAAGTGTGTGTGTGTCTGCGAAGGTGAAAGTAGGAGGGGTCTGTGTGTGTGTGTGTGTCTGTGTGGCACGTTGTCCTATGACGTGCGCGCACACAGAAACAAAGAGCAGGCTGAGCCTTGAACAGAGTGAGAAAATGGATCTTTAACCTCTCAAATAAGACTTGCTTTTGCTTTACACGCACGCTGTACACACACACATACAGACACAAAATAAAAGATGTTTTACGCGCACACACGTGCTCACAGTGTTGTAGTAAACAGTACACGCGTGCACGGATGTTGATTATACCAGTAACTGATGCGCACTAAGACCCAGCAGGGGAGTCAATTACTCACAATTCTGTTGCGCAAGAAATAGAAAAACCGTTGGCTCAGTCAAAACAAGAAACGCATCCGTGATACATGATACTCGGTACTAGTAAACCAAGACTTGTTCGTTTTCCAAGTCAAACCGCGTTACTCACAATTCGAGGTTTCACTGTACAGGATATATATATGTATATATATGTGTGTGTGTGTGTGTGTGTGTGTGTGTGTGTGTGCGTGTGTGTGTATGTTTGTGAGAGCGCCAGGGCCGGTTCTAGACAGGCACATATGGGGGGGGGGCAGTCAGA
>JAQQZT010000005.1:15231545-15271445 GCA_030068275.1 Clarias platycephalus | reverse complement strand
TCTACCAATGTAAATGGTCATGAAAATAAAGAAAACACATTGAATGAGTGAAGGTGTGTTCAAACTTTTGGCCTGTACTGTATATATATATATATATATTTTTTTTTTTTTTTTTTTTTAACATTTTTTTTTAATAGTAAATGAACAGCTCTCTTCTCTGAAATCCACTCTACGACAACAATCTCCTACACAACACTACATTAGGCTACGTATTGACTCATTTGCATACGGACTGTGATTAGATGTTTAGCGAGGGCTCAGGGGAGGAGTGTGTGCGCGCGTTGCAGCCTGTGAATGAACACATGAATTTTCCGCTACCGCAGATCATTTTATCAACTTGTAATACAGTATATTCATTTTGTGATTATATTAACATGTGCTTTCTCAACATTTCAAAATTTTGATTTGAGGGGGCAAGACATTTGCCGGTTCATTTGCCCCCCGTTGAACCGGGGCCGGAGAGCGCCTTACAATGGTTTGCCAACCTATCTGGCAATGTGGACATTTTACTTTATACGCAATGATATGACCTTACTGTACCAAGAGACCGAGTAAAGAGGGAGGACAGAAGCGGACCAAGTACTGAACCCTGTGGGCCACCAGTAGAGAGTCTGCGTGGGGCAGATATGGATCCCCTCCATGTCACCTCATATGACCTATCTCACTTTGTTAATTGCAGCTGACAAGTCCAGGAGAATGAGAACAGATGATACTTTAGCTGAGCTAGCAGCATGGAAGCTTCTCAGTGACTGACAGGAGAGCAGTCTATGTAGTATGTCCCACTTTCAAACCAGATTTTTTGGGGATTATTAAGGTTGTTCTGTGAGAGATAAAGAGACATTTAGTTGTAAACAGTCTTTTCAGGAATTTTAGAAATAAAAGAGATAAGTGACACCTGGCGATAGTTGTTGACTTCTGCTGGATCCAGGTAGGGTTTCTTGAGGTTGGGTATAGCCCTACCTTCTTAAAAGCTGCAGGAACATGACCAGATGATGTGGGATGGTTGATGATGGTTATGATGAAGGGAAGAAGGTCTTGTGAGGCAGCCTGGAACATTGTGGAAGGGATTGGGTCTAATGAACAGGTGGTGGGATTGGAGGACAAGATGATCTGCTGAATCTCATCAGTTGACAGGTTGGAGAATTCTGCTAAGGGAGGGGAGGGAAGGTCCTGAAGTCCTCGTTTAAGGGTTGGGTTGAGAGCAAAGTTCTGGCGGATTCCTGCAATTTTCCCATCGTAGAATGTCATCAGCAGTCAAAATATGGGGCAGGAGAGGCTGGTTGCGTAGTGAGGAGAAGATATTGTGGAGTTTTCCAGGATCATGTGCCAAGGCTTCCAGCTTTTCCCTGTAGAAGGTAGTTTTGCCAGAAGTCACGTCACATGAGAATTTGGAGGGACAGGCCCGGTAAGAGACGAGATCTACATAAAGCTGTGATTTATTTCATCTTTTCTTCTGTAGTTGTATAATACTTTTGATAGCCAAGAAGCAGGACAAGAAATCTTCCTTGGTTTAAAGGACAGAGGGCATAGGAGGTCCATGGGTGAGAAGAGAGAGGAGAGAAAAGTATCAGACTAGTATCTAGTCTCGAAGCGAAATACCTAAATAAAGGAAACAAAAATACAACACATTACTTATACTCCATTACTAACTACAACCAGGAGAAAACAAAGTATAAACAAAACTGCATCGACTTCCTACAAAGGCACTATATACAGAATTATATACAAATATTTATAAAGTGTATTTACAAACGAAACAACCAAATCCAAAAAAGAGCAAACCCAAAGGGGGAAAACAGAGCATAGTCAAAAGAAATTTAGAACGGCGTCATACACAGTATAATTTTCACATCAATCAGAATACAAGCAGTAAGCAAAGGAAAGGTCTATAGCACTGTAGTCTGAAGGTCCTAAGTAGGCCTTGGTTTACCAAACATCAGGCGGGATCAACAAAGGTAGAGCAGGTGAGCAATCAACGGGAACCAATTGCAGTGGGCAGGACCTGAAACATTAAGGGACACACACTGTCCCACCACCAGAAGAGAAACCAGCAGCGACAGAAACAAAGCACAAACAGAGACACAAAAACATGGCACAAATTACAAATAAATCAACAGAGTAAGACACTTGGTATTTTTATGGTATTTGCCAATATTGCCTTTAAATTGTTTAACTTGGGTCCAACATTTCTGGAAGCCTTCCACAAGCATCATATAATAAGTTACTGAACGTTTAGCCCATTTCTTCTGACA
The DNA here is from genome assembly GCA_030068275.1 of Clarias platycephalus. Taxonomy (NCBI): domain Eukaryota; kingdom Metazoa; phylum Chordata; class Actinopteri; order Siluriformes; family Clariidae; genus Clarias; species Clarias platycephalus. The sequence continues at coordinate 15,269,193 of JAQQZT010000005.1, read as the reverse complement.
GAACTGTTGCACCTGAATGAGATTTGTTGACCTACTTGCTCTCATATGTGTCATGTTATTCTTCAAACAGATTTTTTATTGGATTGTGGTCAGGGCCACTCCTATACCTAAACTTTATTGTCCTTAAGCCTTTTTGTCACAATCTTGGAAGGCTGCTTGTGGTCCACAAGATATCCACATAATCTTCCTTCCTCATGGTGCCATCTACTTTGTAAAGTACACAGTCCCTCCTGGAGCAAAGCACCTACAGAACATGATGTTGCTACTCCAATGCTTCATGGTTGGGATGGTGTTCTTCGACTTGAAAGCCTGCCGCATTTTCCTCAACACTTAATAATTGTCATTATGGCCAAACACTTAAAGTTATGTTTCACCAGACCAGAAGACATGTGTCCCTATGTGCAGCTGTAAACTCTCTCTCTCTCTCTCTCTCTCTCTCTCTCTCTCTCTCTCTTTTTTTGGAGCAGCTTTGGAGCAGTGGCTTCTTCCTTGGTCAGCAGCCTTTCATGTTACAGTATGTTGATATTGGTCTCATTTTATTATGGATATAGAGACTTTTGTACCTCTTTCACCAGTGTCTTTACCAGGTCCTTTGCTGTTGTTCTGAGATTCTTTGAGATTGATTTGTACTTTCCTTACCAAAATACATTCATTTTGAGGAGACAGAACATGTCTATTTCTTGAGCAGTATGATAGCTGCATGGTTCCATGGTGTTTATATTTGTGTAGTACTGCTTTTACAAATGAATGTGGTACCTTCAGGCATTTGGAAATTGCTTCCAGTGATAAACCAGACTTGTGGAGGTCCACATTTTTTGGACCTTGTCTGATTTCCTTGATTTTCCTTTAATGTCAAAAAAAAAAAAGAGGCACTAAGCTTAAAGGTACGCCTTAAAATACATTCACAGCTAAACCTCCAAATGATTCAAATTATGTCAATTACCCGATCAGAAGCTTAAAAAACCATGACATCATTTTCCACAATTTTCTAAGCTGTTATATGGCACAGTCACCTGAGTGTATGTGAGTTTTTGACCCACTGGAATAGTGATATACTGAATTATAAGTAAAATCATCTATGTGTAAACAATTGTTGAAAACATTACTTGTGTCATGCATGAACTAATATCTTAACCGTCTGGCCAAAACTACAGGTTGTTAACATGATATACGTGGAGTAATTAAAAAAAAAAAACAGATTTAATGATTTCAGCAAAAGCATAATACATAAAATTTTGAAGATGATAGGACAAAACATTGCTTGTTTTTTCCAGATTCCACTTTTTTGTCTACTTTCCATGAGTCTGTGCATACCATAGGTTCACATTTCTGTTCCTGCCTGACAGGAGTGGAACCTATCTAACTAAGGTAAAACATGTTGTGCCTTCTTTTCCTTCTTCAAATATATTTGTTTGTTTGTTTGCTTGCTTGTGTTTGTTGTTCATCATTTATTTGTTTGTTTAAAAAGTGTTTATTTTTTGAAGCAATTAAATACTTCATTCAGCTTATAAATGCAACATTCTATTAATGGCAGTTTCTGAGCAAGCTATATGGATGTATATGGTGATACATACTGTATACACATTTTTGTTATATCTGGCACCAATACCAAAGCCTTATAACAAGTGTGACCATTCTCCCCTTTCCTCCCTCATGAACAATGTATTTTTATGCATAGAGCGTTATTTATTTATTTATTTATTTATTTATTTATTTATTTTCTAACCTTCTGGGTAAACTTATATAAAGTGCATTAAAATCTCAGGCAATTAGCAGGTTTTAATATACTCAAACCAACCTGTCTGACTGGACATACTTTTTTCCCTCTATTCTGATATTTGATGTGAATGTTAATTGAAACTCTTGACCTGCATCTGTATGATTTTGGGCACTGTGCTGGTGCAACATGATTGACTGGTTGAATAATTAAACAAACCAGCAGGTGTAGGTGATGTAGAAGTGGCCAGTGAGTGTATGTGACTAATTCTGCCAATGGGGTGGGTGTTGTCATAATATATTTTATTTATTAATGGAATTATTCTTAAAATAATAACAGAAAAGATTAAACATGCAATGAATGATGTTTGAGCTCACATATTCATTAGGATTATATAGTTTTATTTAAACATAAAAAGGCACTCTTATGTTGACATTGTATGATGCCTGTTTGGGGAATCCTAACAACACCAAGTCTCTCTTCGTAATGTCTATTAAATTTAGACAAAATTTCACGGGGTTTTGGTCCATTCCTACATTCAGTACATTTTAAGGTCTATTATAAACTATATGGACAAAAGTTTTTGGACAAACCTGTAATCACACTGTATCCAAATACATTTACTTTAATATGCAGTTGGTCCCCCTTTTGCAGCTATAACAGTTTCCACTCTTCTTGCAAGGCTGCTGGATGCAAGATGCTGCTGAAGTGTCCATTTTGCGGAGCATTTATGAGGTCAGGCACCGATGTTGGACAAGAAGGCCTGCCTTGCAATCTCGGAAGAGAACTTTTTGGAAGGTGTAACATCTAGCATAAACCTAACCAAGCATTTCATAAAAAGACTACCATACCTCTGTCAGGGTCTACTTTGCAGCATCACGACCTGGACAACTTGCCATAATTGATGGAACTATGCATTCTGTGCTCTACAATAAAATCTTGAAGTAGAATGTTTGGCCATCATATTGCGATTTCCAAAACCACACCAGTAAGTCCACCTCTGAATGGCTTAAAAATTTTGGTTTAGGAGTGGCCTAGTCAATGTCTGGCATTAAATCTTATTGAGATGCTGTGGTACGACCTTAAACAAACAGGTTAAACCCTCCAATGTAGCTTTTTCATGGCACTGTATATAGGTATAGTAGCTATATATATACACACCATATACACTAATCAACCATAACATTATGATCCTTGGAACTGACCGGTTTGGCCCTTGACGATGTTGCTTGCCCGTTTTTTTCTGCTTCCAACACATTGACTTCAGGAAAAAAAAGGTTCACTTGCTGCCTAATATATCCCACCAACTATACATAAACATATACATATGTGAAAAAAGTTGCATGTTGTTGTTTGTCTCATATTGTAGTTGCTTAATACTAAGACCCGCCATGATTTATTATGTTTTTACAGAGAGGGCACTCACTTTTACACATGACTATATATATGTTTGTGTAAAAATATAACAAAAAAACATCTGATCATAGCAGGTCTTATAAACAACATGTAACCTTATGACCTCGCATATAGGGTCTAGGAATTTGCGTGCATGTAGTTGCACAGTCCAAAGACATGCAGATTAGGCCTTTTGGCATTCACATATTGCCCGTAGTGTGTGTGTTTGTGTGTGTTTGTGTGTGTGTGTGTATGTGTGTGTGTGTGTGTGTGCATGCACCATACGATGGATTGGCACCTTGTCCAGTGTGTACCCCACCATGTGCAAAAAAGTCTCCTGGTATAGGCTGCAGGCCCCCGCGACCCTGTACAGAATAAACAGTATAGAAGATGAATAAATGAAAAAATTATTAAACCAATATTATCACATTATCATGTGGCCTATACTAAGTACCACCATGACTGTATATCCATCTTTAGCAGCAATAACTTGCAGTACTCATTTTCTGTATGCCTTTTACTTTTTACAAGATTCCTTGAGTTCATTGAAGTTTTTGGCAATTTATTTGTCCACAGCTTTGTTAAGGTTTCACCACAGCATTTCAGTTAGGGTGAAGCTTGGGCTAGGCCATTCCAAAACCATGATTGTTTAATTTTTGTCTCTGGTATACTCTTGTATACAGAGGTGTTCATAGTTGACTCAAAGACTGCAAGGTGCCCAGTTCCTACCTGAATGCTCCAGACCAACAAACTGCCAAAAACTGTGGCTTTTATAATGTCTGCACACCTGCTGATTATCAATTAATCAAAGGCTGATAATTAGCAGCACCTGACTGTAACTTACCCTCTTAAATCCGGTGTAGGCAGTAAGGCATACTTACTATTGCTTGCATGTTTAAAAAAAAATTTTTTTTTTGCTTCGTTTTTGTTCAATAATTAATGAAAGTGAAAAAAGTTTTATGTTGTTTTGTGTATGAGGTTATTTTTGCCTAATACTAAGAGCTGGTTTGATCACTCATTTATACTGCTTTATTCTGTATACATGGTTGGTATCCATCGCAGGACACACACACACTCATTCACACACTACGGGTAGTTTGGGAATGATAGCCTAATCAGGAAGTTTTTGGACTTTTGGAGGAAATCAGGGTACCTGAAGGAAACCCACAAAGCATGGGGAGATCATGTAAACTAATTGCAAACAAACCCAAGGCAGGAATCGGACCTGGACCCTGGAGGTGCAAGGTGAAAGTGCTAACCTCCAAACCACCTTACCACTCTGCTACGACCAGATGATTTTTTAACATGATGTTTTACACACACAAAAAAAACATAGAATTAAAAGTTGGGGCTTTATCTTTTACATATGACGTTATGAGGTGTTGCTGCCTCATAGTTCAAGGGTACAATGTTTGTCCTGTCAATGTTTGTATTCCTCCAAGTTTTTTACCACCCAGCAAAGGAATTGCTAATTGGTTCAGAAATGTGTGTGCATAGTAAACTGCGTGCATTATTGACTCTTGCCAGTGTTCTTGAGATGGACATCAAATCTACAGTGACCATGTAGATAGCTGAACTGGTCACTAAAGGAAATTAGCTTTTTAAAAATTATTATTATTATATATATATTATTATTATTATTATTTTATCTTAATTTATTGCATGTTATGTTTATTTTATATTATTTTTGCTCATTTGTTAAAACGGTTCAGTTCTTTATGATTCCTATAAATGAAGTGCATAACTATGAACTTTCATAAAACAACATTGATGAAACACTTTATTAAACTGAGTTGTTTATCCCTCATCCACCAAGAAAAGAATCCAATTAGTTTTCCTATTATTTATTGAGAATCGTCATTTACAACATAATGTACATTTTTTTTTAAATCATGACCTAGACACTCTCTCTCTCTCCCACACATTACAACAACAGCATACATGAATATAAAAGTATACACAAATATATGTTTCATATGTACATAATACAGCTTTTAATATATATATATATTCAATTCAATTCAATTTTATGTATATAGCACTTTTAAAATTGTCACATTGATTTTGCTTTACAAAATCAAAGCAGCTTCTTCTACAAATTTAAATATTTCCCTCATAATATATGATAAGGTAAAATTACATAAACCAAAGGAACAAAATAAATGCAAAGAAATAAAAAAAAACATTTATTAAGTTTTATGTAACAGTATTAAAATATTTAACTGTATACATGTATACATTTACATGTTTATGTAAACAGTATATAGACAAGTAATTTTTTTAATGCCTAGTATTTATTCTACAGTATCACAGAATAGAGGTTTTGATAAGCAGTTTAAAATGTTACTTATAGCTCTTGGTCACTGAATGCTTGGTAGTTATTTCTTTGTGAGAATTTGGCCCATGGAACTTCTGTGAAACTGATTACAAAACTATGAAATCAGCTATTTGGGTTTGGCGGCAAAATAATATAAAGTATCAAACATAACTAACAGTTGTAAAATAAATGCAAACGATATTCTTTTTAATTAAAAGTTCTCCTTCAGATTGAGTACACAGAGGATTTAGTAATGATTAATAATATAACTTTTGTTATTAAATTGCACAGTGACAAGTTACATTTCTACTGTATGTATTATAATTGATAAAGCAGCATCACTTCATTATATAAAAATCTTACTGATATTTTTCTGTCCTCTTCCATCACCTTCATACATACCACCTTGAAACCTAGAAGATACCACTATGTACTATGACTCAATTATATTATATTATGAAGTATTAGTCCTAGAAAAATGCTATATATGGAATGTTTTTTTCATGATTCATATAAAATGTTAAAATAAAAATAAAATAATTCAAACATTTTTACTAAATTTGCATTATATTTGATTACTTTGTGGGGACTAAATACTTGTTACACAAAATAAAATGCCTTCATTAATCCCTTTCAAGTTGCAGTTTATTGAGGTTATTCATGTTAAAGCATATTTTTTCAGTTACTTCTGTAAATTCTTTTGTTCACTTCAGTGAATCTTGGGGAAAAGATGTTGTTTGGAGAGTGAAGAACGTCAGTCTACTCAAGAGCCCTGGAAGTTTAAGGAGCTGACAGCATTATCCATGTTTGCATTACCTGGCATTTGTAATGCATGTAATGTTGGTTGTTATTATTAATATGGTCCTCCAAATGCCTCTAATCACTACCACCAACTATTAATTATATTATTTATTTTAATATTACTAACATAATATTAATATAACATATATGGCTTATGCAGTAGTAGCACTTATGCATTCTCTGGACTGATATAAAATGAAATGTTTATTATATCAAAAGTTAAACTTTAATGCTTTTTACTCTTTTTATTTGCTTATTTATTTATTTATTTTTCTATCTGACTATGTTCAAATCACATTTTACCTATATCTATTATTAAGCAAATAATAATAATGCATTGAGTTATGCATTAGTTTCGGGAATGCCACCCGCATTTTAAACAGTAACACTATGATTGCAACAACTAACTTTTATATACATATCCAATGCTGGGGAAGATGGGGTAATTCTGCAGGAGTTCACAAGTTCTTGTCTTGTAAAAACAAACAACAACTTCCGTTAGTTTTGCATTCATATTTAACACAAAAAAATATATAGAACCATAAAATTAGCAAACAATCGAAGAAAATTACAGGGTAAATAGAGCTCATTTCAGAGCTCATTTCTTCTGAACATCATTAGTTATTAAGAAGAACCTGTATTAAATGTAAAAGAGGCCAAATGGAATGAGTTTGTCTATAAAGCACTGAAAAGGGTGGTGCAAAATGCATGGCTAGAATGATAACATTTTGTCAAATTGCTTGGTTATATTGCTCTTTTCATCTCCATTATTCTCTTTGTCAATACAAGTGCACACAATCATATTCTTCCACAACCTTCAAGTTTTATATATATATATAGTTTTAATATTTGGTAACATATCCTATACCTTGTAAGTCTTTATATGGTGTATTACATGATGCATAAAGGTTAAATGTGTCAAAGTTGCAGTCAAAGTGTAAATTTAACTTCAAGCATATATGGAAGCTTGTCACAGTATAATAAAATAGTCATGCTCATGTTTAGGTTAAAATACTTTTATTTTTTATTTTTTATTTTTTTTATCTAGCATGAACAAACATAACTCATTTTATTTAACTGTGATTGCTTTTTGGCCCTACTTTTAATGCTAATGTAAGTCAAATCCTGATCCTTGCATTTTCTTTGGTTTCTGAAGTATTTAGATTAAGACTATAATGAAGAACAGAGATAATTATTCTGATGGGCAAAATGTCCAGCAGAGGCAGCAGGCAAGCCATAGCAGCTGATCATTTTCTTGTTTGGTTGCCCAAAACGTCAAACTTGATTATCTTACTGAGAAAATTGAACAAAGGTTTTTTTGTTTGTTTATTTTTTCATCAGACACAATACCCAACAATTCTATTTTGGTACAAACATCATATAGGACAATAATACTAAAATGTTCCTGAGTTTATTCTGAGAAACTAATAAATTTATCACATTTAGATTCTATCAAACTTATGTAAACATGATAATGAACAAGAAAGACGTGAAGTAAAAAAGTCAGACAGACATACAGTACACACAAAAAGAAAGAAAGATATGAACTGCGTTAAAATATAGCAATTACACTGTAACGAAAGTTATTAACAAGGTAGTTAAATTAGTGAGTTATTATTAAAAATGTTTCCTGTAACTCTTTTTGAAATTATACTCTGCTTTCAGAGAATGAGGATAAATAGTAACAAACTGATTTATGTCGAGACCTCTCTGAGTGTTGAATTATTTCAGTGGAGAGTTTCGTATACGGTCCCATTATGTTTAATTTTCTTGTTTTATTTTTTAAAATACATGGTGGAATTGATAATAATAATAATAATAATAATAATAATAATAATAATAATCATAATCATAATAATAATAATATCAAACAACAAAGGGCTCTCTGTGGTTGTAATGAACCAGGTTAAAGAAATACATCATAAGATATCATTCAAAAATATATCATTCAGATACCATATGTTAAATATAATTAAGTAGTTTAAACTACTAATGTAGTATGTTTCCCAGTTAGTATACACACCTAAAATATACGCTATAACTGATAAGATATAGCTGTGCCATGATGAAAGATATCTAATATTATCAGATTAGCATATAGTTATGCCTGCTGTGTTTCCATCCCCTTGTTATAGCCTGTTTGGATGTTTTTTAAGCCTGTAAATTAAGTTTTTTTTGTACTCACATACCTGCACAGCAACCGAGTAAAAATCATAAAAATTCTTCTCAAATTTGAAATCGGGATAAATACGCTTTCCTCATCGCAAAAAGGTCCCAGATTCTTTTGCTTCACATTTCACCAAAAGCTATCATACATTAAGATGTATAAAACAGATAAAATTTGGATGCTTCTCGATATGCTCCTGCCTAGATCACTGTGTTTTTTGCTTCCTATTAGCATCATTTCGTCTATCGAGTTCCATTAATTGCATGTGAATGAAAACTTGGGCTGAAGAATACGGTTTTGGAGAGGCCTGTCAGATACTTAGTGCTCTTGGGAGGACCTTTAACCTTCTTCACAGCGGGGATGTATTGCTTAAGGGGCTGCGACAAGCACCTGCAGACTCTGGCCCAAAATGGGTCACAAATAATCCGTAACCATTGCTTCATATCAAATATTCTCTGACGGCAGGTCAGTTAAAAACAATTTTTAAACGTTAAAAAGGGGAAATATTTTCAATACCAGAGAGTCTAATCAGATGAATTTAGTCTTAAAGGCTATTAGAAATACTTTCAGTGCATGGAATACTCATCATTTTTATTTTAAATATGTGTTACAAACGTGAAGTAAAAATGATGTGCGATAAGAAATTCGAGTTGTAGGAAGAAAAAAAAAAAAAACTAAACAATAATGACTCTGACCAGGACAGAACTGTAAGCATACCAGAAAGCCAAATGTAATTGCGCTACTATAAAACAGTCACTATAAAACATGTAAATGCATATAAAAATGAATGTTCATCTATATATAAATCCTGTTTATGCATAATAGATCATGTTGCGCTTAATTTTTAGTCACTAACTCATTTATTGAGCTAAAAAGAAAAACATATATAACTAACAGTAACTGCTGCTTTCAAAACAGATTAAAATTTTATGCGTATTATTTAGAATTTGCGTATTTGCTGCAATGCATGCAAGAAATTTACTAAAATAAATATATTTAAAAACAAAAACAACCTTTAAACACTAAAATGTACATCATTTCCAAAACAAAACAAAATAAATAAAAAAAACCTATATTCTGATGTACTGTACGCAAATGTTTTGTGTTTTGTTATGATGCTTTAACGGAAAAGTTAAACATTTAGCGTAAATGGCGACGTTGTTATACAATATGCATTTACGAGCAAAATACATCGTGAATACATCGTGTTTACAGTTTTTATCAACAGAGCAGCATTTGAACGTGAACGTTAAACGTGAATGTCTCCAAAGCTTTCAGCTACATTGCACCATTTAACCTGATCTGTGAGCAAATTTTGCTCGAGCTATTTACATTAAGGCGCTTAATAAGATAAATGCGTTTTTTCCTCCCCAAGTAGGCAACTTTAGCCTTCCACCCAACGGGACCTGGCGTCCTACGGCTTTCTTGCAATTACAAAGGTAACAGATTTCATATGATGATCTTAATTTATGTAAATTGTCCTCTAAATTAACAGAACAAAGAGCCCGTGTGTTGGCCGTGGATCTTTGGTTCCGCGTCCTCGTTGCGCTTGGCACAAATTGCAGGCTACCCCTTGAACGTGCGCCTTAGTGGTTCAGTACACAAGTTGTGTAATTAAAATCGAAGAAGTAGGTCTTGAAAAGTTATTGTATGTCGTGGGTGTTCTGTTTAAGCGAGAAGGAAGAATTAATCATCACTTTTAGAGTCACGGATTACGCACTATTAAGCGACCCGTTATGCGTCTTGGAGAGATCAAGCATTTTATAAGTTTAATTTTTACGCACGTTCTCTACAATGAAACAGACATCACACCGCAATTGCAACTATTCCATGCCATCCGTTCTGTGCCATCTGTTTGCTCACCGATCTTTACACAATATAGGCAACTATAGTTGAGGCTGCCCTGGCAGAAACCCGTTTCCCTGTATCCGGCCACTTTGTTCCGCTGTGTGAGATGATGGCTGGGGAGCTGCATTCTCACTCAGGAACCTCTCAGTGCTTCATCCGCCTGTTAAAGCCACATCAGTCACTCCAGAACACGCGCGATTATGCCCTTTCTCTCTGCCGACTTTTCTTAAATAAGACTTTTTTAAAACGTGAATATATTACGTCTTGATCTTTCAGACATCAGCTGTCAAAGACTAAGAACCCCTCTGAGAAAAAAAATAGTATGCTTGACGAGTAAAACAACAACAACTATTTTGTGATTGACCAATGGCGCTTAACATTTCTGTCGCCTTTGTGAGCCATGGAAGTGTATGGAGCTTGGGTAGATCAAACAATATCTCGATAACATCGTCAAGGTCAAGCCAGACAGCTCTCTCAGGAAATATACAGATATCTTTTTATAGCGCCTCTATAGTAAACATGCTGTTAATAGTCTTTTGGCTAGCGTTTATTTACTAGCTTTAAATTATGGCCAGATTAATAAAGTCAGCCTTAACGGTTTTACCCAGTCACTCAGTCCTGCCAGATGAGGCATTGAAATAGGTATGTACGCATAACTTCAATTTAGCTGCATATGACTACTTATAAGCTTTAGGTAAAGAAACAGGCCTATTACGTGGATTATTAATCATATACTACTGTCACGCAGGACTATCCAGATTTAATTTTCACCCAACCACCACACATCTTACAATACCAAAGTCAGGTTCCGCGCACTGTAATCGATTTTACTGCATAAAGTTGCAGTCCTTCGTTAAATACTAATATATGGAGATTTCTTTTCTGGGTTTGTGTTTCAACTGCAACTATCTTTACGCATTCATGCTAGCACGCTCGCACACACCCCCACACACATACACCCACACATAGGCAAGGTCATACAGAGGAATCCATGAGCCAAGAAGAAACCTGTGCTTGAATAGAAAATAGTTTATTTCCTACAGATTAGTTATCGTTCATTTCTTTCCTAACAAATATCCATATAGACTACCGAAGAACAGGGACAATATGACAAACCAATTCGGTTGAATACCTCCATAAACGTGGTCCTCTACATTCCAGTCCTTTTTGCATTTCTTTATTTGGGCGATCTGGTCCTGAATGAAGTAGGAACTTTTTCTTAAGCAAAGTCGAAATCCTGATCGGTCACAAGTGTCGTGTTTCTGGTGAGCTGCAGTGAGGCGCGCGTTTGGCCCGCGGTCGCGCTCTCTGTCTTAATATTGCACAAGGTTGAGTGGCCGGCCTCATTTACCTAATGGCGGAGGCGCACACATGCCAGCCAAGTTTCTGCGAGCGACTACGCAACATCAATGTAGTCTAACAAGACTAGTTGGTGTCTTAAATTACGACCTAACAAAACGTATAGGATATTCGGCAGATTTATTTATTTATTTTTCCAAAATGTCTTTGAAAGCTGAGACACTATGAATTCTAAAGTTTCATAAGTCGAATATATGAGTATGAAGCACTGATGTTAAATTATTTCGGTGGAACCATGTTAGGATTAAGCTTTAGATTTTTCGTTCTTTCTATTTTCTTTTGCACAGCGTTTGTCAAAAATGGAAGTTTTTACCAAAACATCCGTGTTCGTACGTTCTGCGCGTTGCATTGTTAAGGTCTCTATCTCGAGTCTTAATATTCTAATCAAATTGCGCAGCTATTGTGCATGCACTACTTATCTGTTTAAATCTTTGATCTACTTTCATTATTTTTTAAATCTAAAATTGTAACTTTAAAAATCTATTATAATTATTTGGTTTAATTATTTGGTTGAGATCATTTTCTGGCTTTCACAAACGTTAGCGTCTTGGTTAAAAGACTAAATCCCTATTAAACATCCAGCTTGTTTTACTTTTTATATAAATTGTCTTTCGGTTCATCTGAAAAACAGATAGATTAATATAGATTTAAAAAGAATAGTAGAATTAACATAGATGCATAAAATAGCACGAAATGTTCTAGACAGTGGCAGCTGTTTTCGACAACAGACAACATAAATAAAACAATACAGTCATTATACTTACCATGCAAAGTAACTGAAAAACAAATACAGTTTCCTAAAGAAGCCACATATTGCACTGAAGAACATAACGTCAACTTATGAACCTAGAAAAATCTAAAGTCAACGTTTAGAGTGCTTAGCTAGTATGAAAGTAGTGTTATATATAATTTTAAAGTGTCACTTTTTGTGGTCAGCTTTTTTTTTTTTACCTTGAGCTAATTTGGAAGAGCCCCTCTCTGGTGGTGCAAAATGATGCTCAAGGCGCATAAATTAGGTCATACAATGGAGAGGCCTTCATTGTGCCTCTTTGCTAGTGCTCGGTGGCGCTTATGTCTCGTCAAAGTGCTCTCAAACTTGGGGGAAAAGTATGGAATTCCCTATTGACGCCGAGCAACAGAGCGTCGGGGGAAAAAATGGTTCTGATTCGCCCGGTGGAATGAAAACAGAGGCTCAGAAAAAGGAACACTCGTTTAAATGATGTTACCGCTACGGTATGACCAAAAAATGGGAATTGTGGGAAGGGGAGACATTGTAACCAACGCAGGAGGCTTAACTTAATATGAAACTAAAAGCATTTTTTTCCTTCAATTATCTAGCTGAGATGTCAATGACTATTGTTTGCTGGTGCGGGCCATCGCTCCGCCCCTCGTGTTTGTCGTAAACCTGGCGCCTGGCTACAATAAACCCAAGATGAGAGTGGCCAGGGCTCGCCTCCTCCTCGAAGGCGATCAATCGGATCTCAGGCAACTACTGCGAGCGCTCTCTTACGTCGACGCGCGCGAGAACGACGCGGCCGAGCGGCTCCACCACGCGCATCCCCGCCTCGCTTTTCTGAACCATGTCGCTGAGCCCAAAACACACGACACCTTTCTCAGTGACAGATATCCTCAGCCCCATAGAAGAGACCTACAAGAAGTTTAGTGGCATGGAGGGCTCCGGGAACCTGGCGTCTCCGTTGGGAGCCTACCGTCAGCCTCAGGTGTCCCAGACGGGCATGCAGCAACATTCAATGGGCCACAACGCCACGGTGGCCAGTACCTACCACATGCCCCATTCCGTCTCCCAGTTCTCCCATAGCGCTATGAGCGGCTACTGCAACGGAAGCATTGCCAACATGGGCGATCTGCCCTCTTACCAAGAAACTATGAGAAGCAGTGCGGCGGCAACGGGGTGGTACGGCGCCAATCCCGATCCAAGATATTCAACAAGTAAGTAGCACTATTTTAAAGTTCTTTCCTTGAGAAATCAGTTATTAAACTAAACGTAAATATTGCATTTATGAACAACGCACATGTTGATCAATGCAGCGCATTTGGACTAGTAATGAGTTTTACGAATAGCGTAATTTATTTTTATGTTGTGATATATAGTCCCATTGACAGTTATTTAAGATATTACATGGTATTTCATTAATTGCATGTATTGCAGTTGTTTGGGTACTTAATAAATATAAATGTCTACTTTTTCATTTACTCTGTGTTTATATTGAATTTGTAACAACGATATGCAGCGATTTCTAAAATGACATTTAGCCTGCTTGCATTAGTGACTGAACAGCCGTACATGTTTATGTATATTTTTTAAGTTTCTAGATTCATGGGACCTTCCACAGGTATGAACATGGGCGGAATGGGAACCTTGAGCGGTATGGCCGACGCTACCAAAGCCATGACCCCGCTGCACGCAGCACCCAGGCGAAAGCGACGTGTCCTCTTCTCCCAAGCCCAGGTTTTCGAGCTCGAGCGAAGGTTTAAGCAGCAGAAGTACCTATCAGCCCCCGAAAGGGAGCACCTGGCCAGTATGATCCACCTGACTCCCACTCAAGTGAAGATCTGGTTTCAAAACCACCGGTACAAGATGAAGCGACAGGCCAAGGACAAGGCAGCGCAGCAGATGCAGCAGGAGAGCAACCTGTGCCAGCAGCAGCAATCGCCCAGGCGGGTGGCTGTGCCCGTGCTGGTCAAGGATGGCAAGCCGTGCCAGAACGGCTCCAACACTCCGACACCCAGTCAACAGCAAATACAGCAGCAACATCAGCAACAAAACAGCTCTGGAGTCGTGCTTCCAGCCACGAGTAACTCTATAAATCAACACCAGAGCCAGCAGGTGGGAGTCCTGGTACAGGCCCAAGACCTGGAGGAAATGTCACCCAGTCCTCCATCTCTCCACTCCTCACTAAACAACATGGGACAGATAGACACGTCTGTAGATTACACTAGCAACATGGTCACATCAAACCTGCTTTATGGCAGGACGTGGTAGGACAGATTCATCATTTTAAACTTTTTTTAAAATACAAACTTTAACTTTGAATTGAAAAGGAGTCCATAATTAGACAACGGTGTGAGAATAAGGAGTGTGTACGGATAAAACAAGGCGCTGGGTCAAGCCACATTTTCTTTTACCCAGGGCATGATTTTTTCTACTTTAAACACTTCTACCAATGAAGGACAAGATGTCAATTCTAGCCCTATTCTGTGTGTTTGGACTCCCCTTTATTATGGTAGTAGAAGGGTACCCGTTGTTGAACAAGGTCGCCGCTCTCAACAGTGGTATACATGCAGAACACAGGATGCTAGGGCGTCAGGTACGAACTTAAGATCCACAGAAGTTCCGCGACTGACCTGATCTTACAACAAACCTCACGCGATGAACAAGTGAATTTATATGACTGATATGACTATTGTAAGCTAATGTATCCTTTTAGATTAATAAAAAAGTAGGGACTGTATATTTGGCTAACGATTAATTTTCTGTTTTACATGTAATATAAATGACATTTTGGTTGTTTACTTTCTATTTTTTTTGTAAGTTAAGACAAACACATATACTATGGCTACTGTATATGTTTCAAACCAATTGAACGTTGACAATAAATCGATTGAAGTAAAAGTCATTTTCCGGGAATTAATTTGGAGTGAGTTTTCATTAGGCTCGTGTTAAAACTAAGCATCAGGAAAATAGGAATGTAAAATCGAAGGATGTAAAATTAACTGTGTCAAATAAATGACAATTATATTTTATGGTAGAAGCTAGACTGCAATTCTAAGCATTTTAATTTTAAACACGATAAATATCGTTTTTACAAACCTGTTGCAAATTAAACCGTTTCTAAAATTCTTAATTTATAAAAAAATATTTGTGAAAAATACAAAAAATAAGTTGTAAAGTTATTCATACACTTATGCGTCATACAGTTTTTTTTAAAGTGCATTTTTTATAAGTTCAAATCAAGACTGTTGAATTATCTTTAAATATGCCATATCTATCTCTCTCTCTCTCTCTCTCTCTCTCTCTCTATAAATATATATATATATATATATATATATACACACACACACACACACACACACACATATAGAGAGAGAGAGAGAGAGAGAGAGACGTCCGTGTTTTTTTTTTGTTGTTGTTGTTTTTTAGAAACAAATGAATTCTCAGGAACCACAATCGGGACTCATTTCACTTTTTTGGCTAGCATAAACACACAATATGGTAGGCTCATTATATTTTTGTTAATAACAAAAATATTCTACAGCATTTTTTTTCTTTTACCTACGAAAAAGTCCATGCTGTTGTTTTGTGTTGTTTTTACCTGTGAAGTTATAGAGCTTTATTAACAGGATTGAGAAAAATACTTTGCTTAGTCTATTTTTTGTTTTATTTCACCATCTCAGCTACTTCATCTCCCCTATTTTCATTATCTGTTCTCGCTAATGAAAAAAATATTTTGCCATATGGAGCGAAGCAAGAGCTAATTTACCGTTACTGATGAATTAATATAGAAGGCTGTTTGCAAGCCGGCAATGATATAACGTTTTTTTTATGAATAGCAAACTGTCTTTAATTTTAGACTATCGAACTTGCATGGGCACTACTATAACTGCTGAACAGATATTGTGAACGAATAGTAGAAATAAGTCGAAGGGCCCACACTATAAAAACAACAACAACAAAAAGCAGGTATTCTTTATAATAATAGTGTTCCTGTCCAGCTGGATTTTTATAAACACTGTAGGAGTTAATTTCAGCAGTTCAAGTGTTTATTCAACTCAGATCACCTTTACTGTATTGTAATGTTTTAAACCATTTACAGCTACTCTATCGGGACTCATAAATGTTTTCTTACTTATTATACATTATCATGGAACATAATTATAAATAATATTGATAGAGAAGTCAAATAACACTTCTGTTCATTATTATTATTATTATTATTATTATTATTATTACTATTATTATCATTATTACTACTACTACTACTACTACTTGGTTTTGTTTGTTTTTAATAATTTTGACAAATTATGGACAGCTCTGGTAGGTCATTTTCCAGGTTTTTTTTTTCTTCTTAAGGCTCTCACCAGAGTGATAAAAAGATCCAACAAATAATGAACAGAAATCTAATGACTTTTAAGGTGTATTATGAAGAGAAAGCTTTACTGAAGCTCAGTTGTTGTTGAGAATGCTTTTGTAGAATGATTATCACCCATTAGGAAATTGTTATAGGACATCCATCTTTATCTGGATAAAAAACTATTGCTGTCACAAGGTTATGTAGTCATTATCAGTAACAGGTTAGCAAAGGTTATATGGGCAGTGTTAGATGGCTACTTTGTGATAATGGTTCTGTTGTCCAGCATATCTGAAAAGCATGCTTTAACCTGTTGCCACCTGATTATGATATTGCTTTAAGTGGGCTTTGGAAGATTGAATGCATGTGCAAATTACATCCAAATAATATGGTGCTGAGGACAGTGGCTGGATTTAAATGACAGATTATGACCTTGTTTGGCCTCATTATTTTGAATCTTTAGTGGTATACTATAAGGACTCTCAAAAATCTCTAAATAGTGACAAACCTTTCAACATCAACATATCACACCACTGTTGTGATATTTGTACCAAACCATTGATTTCTCTGGCCCATTTTCATAGCATTGTCATTTTTGTTTTACAAATCACACTATTGTGATTGCTACTGGGAAAATATGGCAAGGATAATAACATTATTATAAGAAATAAAGTTTT
This sequence comes from Clarias platycephalus, assembly GCA_030068275.1. Taxonomy (NCBI): domain Eukaryota; kingdom Metazoa; phylum Chordata; class Actinopteri; order Siluriformes; family Clariidae; genus Clarias; species Clarias platycephalus. The sequence continues at coordinate 15,251,822 of JAQQZT010000005.1, read as the reverse complement.
ATTTCTGTTGTAATTATTTCTGAATTTTCAACTATGTAATACAGTCTTTAAACTGCTACTTATATTATATATAAATACATACAAATAAATCCTATACCTGATAAACATTAATTCTATTTAATTAAGTTCAGTATGACAATATATTGTGCATTCTGAGTTCACAGTAACAGCTGAAGACTGCATTCTCTGGTCCTGGTTCTAACGGTCATGTTTATAACCTGCAGAATTGCTTAGACACCTTAGAGAAGGAGTGTAAAAATTACATACCACAGTTTTCACACAGTGAAGATGCATACTTAATAATTGCTAGTTTTTTAACTATTTATTCAACACTTACACAATACAAATAATATAAAGGTTCAAAGAGAGTATTTCTACTCTCTATTTCTACTCTGGCCTAGATTTTTTGGAGCACCATTCTTTGTTGCTAATTGCAGGACCCAAACGAATTCTTAACAGCAAGTAATTTGAATCCAGCCTGGAGGCCTTGTCTGTATTTTTTCCTGCCATTATTCTACTTAATATGTCAGAAGGTCTGATCGCAGAGAAACCTTTTCAAGTTCTATTGATGTGTCTTTCAATTGACCATGGTGACCTAGCAACCTGGCCAACACTAATTGGAGTAGACTGCCTGATGTCAGCATTACAGTTTTTGTGGGAACAAATTCAGAGTTCATAAAATAATTTTCAAAATTATAGAAACAATGACTCCAGATTCTTTATAGGCACAACAACAAAATGATCTAAAGAATAAAGGAGGATCTGTATCCATCTATTAAATATAATTTGTGGATTAATTAATGCTGTAGATTTCTTTGGAGCAAGAACTATAATATATCTCACATATTAACTATAATATATTCTGAAGAATGTAAAAAAGATGAGTGGCAGAAATGGGCATTAATTTTACATTATCAAAATTATTTATTATGTTTTCAAACGGGTAATGTCCTTTTTCCACTAGAAGTGAATTAATCAAACTAAAGTACTGAATAATTTCTTAGCAGGTGTTTTATATAATTAAATACATCTGAGCCATTTTATTGACATGTCCACCATTACTTTGTTTTATAAAATAACTGACTGGAATCCTTTGTCATAATTAGAATTTCTAGGCAAGAATGAGCGAGTATAAAGCTCCCCACCCCCACCAACTCATTGAGGCAGGCTGGAGGCTGTACATCCCCAAACATAAGAGCCACTTCTGTTACCACCAATTGAGAATGTCTGAAGATATTTATAGCTAAATGATATAAAAATTCTCAACTTCCTAGATCAGCATAGGCAACATTTTAACTATAAAAATGCTTTTATAATTTATAAATAGCTATTAATATTGTTAAAATGTTTAATTGTTTTGTAAGTTGCTTTAAAGTGAAATGTCTTTACATTTTTAACCAAAAGAGATCCTGTTGTCATCTTATTACTTCAGATCCTTTGACAATGGTAATTATACTACAATGCCATCGCATCAACAGATTTTATGAACAGCGCAGCCAAAATTGGCTCAGCAAGGTATAAAACATTAGGCAGTTTAGTGCTAAACCACGAACCGTGTATAATATTGTTCGTCCTTTGGCTTTGTTTCTGCAAATTGTATGTAAAGCCATTTTTTTCTGGTGGTTATGAGAAGCCATCAGATGATATTGTGTGCCATGTAAAACACAAACTTTCCTAATTCTAGTAATTTAAAAGAGGCAAAATAGGCAGTAAATAATCATCCTCCAGCAGAATGAAAAACATTTGAAAAATGTCAGAGGACTCAAAAAACAATCTTCATTCTAATAGTTTTCCATGAATAGATAAATGAAGACATGTCATTGCAGAACACTATAGTTATCCACATATACCGTACAGTCAAGCAAACACATTTCTGGAGCTCTACCTATATAATTCTGCAATATTGTAAAGGCAGTTCAAACCTCCTTAGTTTGCACTCTTTCACATCAACAATGTGTGTTTGTGTGTGTGCATGTGTGTTTGTGAGAGAGAGAGAGAGAGAGAGAGAGAGAGAGAGACATCCCTTATTACCAAACCATGTCACATTCTTCTCAGTGCTTGCCTGCACTGCACTGACCAGGCTGTAATCCCCCCTCCAAGTTCCCCATGCATCTTATTCAGGCATCCCATAAGTAGTTAAAGAAACTGTTTTCAGTCGCCACTAATAACTACTGACCTAGAGTGACACAGGCACACAATGGCTTTGCAGGGTCTGAGTTGCTGAACCAAAGAAGCTGATTAGTACTTGAAGAGGTCTGAATCAAGAATCAATGGTTGGTCTGTCCCTACCTGCTGAGTTTTGGCTAGCTGTAATTATGGCTGTACACCATTACTTATGCCTCATTGAGTTTAGCAAACATCCTTTAAGAGAATTTTGTTTATGTTTAAACAAATAATAAAGTCTATATTAGGGGCCATATTGAACCTTCTCCAAAGAGGCACAGTGGATGTATAGCTTACTGACAACCTTGAATGTTTTGTGAAGTGTTATGGTGAAATTAAAAGTTTTTTTCATTGGTCTGTTTATTACTATACTACAACAGTTTGTTTGCTGCCATCATGTTTGTGCAGCATCCTTTTCCTCTTCTTTCTTTTCCTGCTTATGTGGAAGGAAACATCTTGCATTAATGAATAAACAATTGAAGTACAACAAACTCACCATGGGTTTAGTTAAATCATTCTTTTCATAAAATATCAGAAACATTTCAGGGAATGAAAATGATAAACAAATAGTGGGCAGAACATTTTCACAAATCATATTTAAAAATGCAAACAAAATCAATCGAAATTGATTCTAAGTAAAAAACAAAACAAAACAATTGAAGCTTGTTTTTGAAGAATTGTTTTTGAAGAATTGAAGAATTCCTTGTCATTAAAAAAAAATTAAAAAAGTATAGCCCAAAGTATGTACTGTAATTTCCAAAAGTAGGACTAAACTGAACAAAGTGATGTCCAAAATCATCACTACCTGATCACTTTTCTAAAGGAAAATATAACATTAGGTAGTGGTTACAGCTGGATTTTTAAAGATGGGGAGAAAATTCATTTAGAAATTGAATGCAGTGGTTTAATGCAGTGTCTGGTTATATTCAGAATAATAATAGGCTTCATTTAAGCAGAGTTAAAGAATGGCAATAAACATTCAATTATTTTCTACTTGGTTTTCAACTGAAGAGTAAACCATTTTATTTGCCATTTACCTTTGATATCTATGCACAGGGTTTGCATTAAGATTTCATAAAACGACCAGGAACATTTGTCCACCTTGACAAAATGCTCCAGATAACAATAGCATTCTCAAGAGACACAAGTGTCTAAGTTGTATTCACTCCCCAAAATTGAAATCGGCCTTGAATGGGCTGCATTGTAAAGTGCTCAAGTATTTCAGGTCTCTGCTATGCCTTCACAATGCTACACTTTCTAACTAGTCCACAGCTTCATCCCAATCCCATGTTGCCAAGGCAATGGCCAGCTGCAAGGCTGGGCCTTGTTTGTTTATAGGAGCCAGGCTGGATGGTGGTTCGAATGGATCTGGCCAATAGCACGGATTGTTTGTGTGTGACCACTTCAGACATGTGAGAGGAGTGAATGAAGTTGCATATGTTCAGGTTCTGCTTCATTATGTGCACCCATTATATGTCCACACTTAGGTGCTTACTGGAACATGCTCACAGATGCATGCTTTCACATGCACAAACACACATACATATATGCACACATGATTAATTATAAATCGTTTTATTAACAATGCCATGAATGCCATATTTATTTAAACACAAATAATTCCAACCTATTGATATACAGAAGCCTTTACAAAAATAAGAAACAACTGCATTGACATTAATACCACATAATGAAGGATTACGGAGAGGATAGCAAATATAATGATCAGTTTTCCCCACTAATTATATCACTTTGGTTTGTGAACATACGTATAATAGCCTAGACATAAACAGGTTAACATAAGTTGTTAACACCACAGTAATGTCCTTACATTTACCCAAGGGCTCAGCCCACTAATATGTTTAATCAGCCTAATTAAGCCTGAAGAAATTAAGTGACAAACAGTTGCTTCATTAAGTGCAGATGACCCTAAGCATTGCATTTGTGTTTGTCATTGTACTATTCCTGTATACAAACTGGACAGAGCAAACCTAATACACAAACTACACAAACCCAAAGAGCATAGAAAGACCACCCACTTTCTTTCCAATTATCATCTTGTGGCAACCTGTCTCCTCTTCAACATTCATCAATAGACATGGCACTCCAAGCAAGGCATTTACAATTAGATGCCTGTTGTTCATCTTAATAAATTTCTAGACTGTTGCTTAGAATCAATAGACTGCAGTCCATGTCCCCCTGAAGACAAACAGGATTACACCCAAAATCCCACGTTCCTGCTTCTGCTCCCCCTCCTGTGTTACCAGGGGGTGAGACACTCGGAGCTAGTATTTGTGCAATAGACATGAAGTGTGATCTATCGTACATTCTGTTCTTACTATTTATCTATTTTTGTTTGTAGAATCGTCTGTCTCTCTGTGTGTCAAGACACACAATCTGTGCATTTATCATGTACAGTATACATACAGTAGATTTAAGTGTCTGACTTTCCGTGTTTGCCTGAATCTCAAGTCTGTGCACTTGATCCCTCATATCATATTTTATGCCTGTTCCCCAAAGCATTACACATAGCTGGATTAAAATATTGCATGTACATTATGCAAATGTAACCAATTAGGCCAGGAAGCACATGGGACAAAGGTGTGTTACAGCTGGCTGGCCTCTTGGTCACAGCAGACGCTGGAGTGTTTGTTTGGCCTGATTTAAGCAGCTGGTCACAGAGGTTACTTCTGGCAAGAGGGAGAAAAGACACATTCATTCTGCCCCACGGGGGGTACTGATACACTGAAAGAGAAAGTTAACTTAGTTTTAGTTCTCCGTTCATGACATGCTTCCTGGAACCTTTTGTAGTGTCAGTGGAAAATACAGAGAAACAGGGACAAGATACAGTACATTGCAACCAGCTCTTCATGTTTTCCCAAAAGTCCTCAGTCCAGCCACACTTCATGATTAATTAGCATCCTTTAGGCAGCAGGATAATCACAACATCACATTAAAGCTGCCCTAATCAGTCAGGCCTAATCCTGGATCTGCTCTCTTGCTCACTCGCCCTTACTTCCACAAGCCGCACAGTCCCTAACATTATTGATTAGAATCAATCAGTAGCAGCTGTTGGGAATTCTATAACAAACATCAATATGTTACATAATCAACTGGTGTTCAGAGTATCATTATTAGTTACCATTTTGGTTGTTCTTGAGGAGATACTTTATGTGATTTTACTTGAAAATTAGCATAACTGTTATGTTTGAGGAAAGCATTGCCTGAATTAATTTTAAGAGGATCCCAGTGTTTTTTAACAAACATTTGTTATTATTTCAGGTTTAGGTCCTGTTAGCAATTCATTTTATTTCCTTTTCTGACATTTCTTATGGAATGGCTATTCTGCTTTGTGTATTAAATCTACTTTTAAGAAATGTATTAAAACTTTAATTTACAGAACTATGTATATACCTAATGTATATTGCATGTACTGTATGTACAGGTATGTTAAACAAATGTCGCAGTTGGCTGTGTCATATCCTACGTAACTAGTAAATAGAGCATTAAAAAGAACCATTAATATTAATATTTAGTTTTTCTTATAATCACATGAAGATTTTTAAAATGCATCCTTAGTGTAGCCTCCTCCTCCTCCTTCTATGTTTTTTTTCTAGCTAATCGGAGCTGCAGAATACACATAAGGTAATTACTGTACTTTTCAAGACTATAAGGCCATAAATTAAAATCTCCAGCAACTTCTCAAGTGACAACTCATCTAATCACAAGGACAATCACAGAGAGACTATGCTGTTTACTGATTGCACTAATCAAAAATGGCTTCTTCAAACAGCTCTAATTGTTAAGTTTATCCACAGAATCACATGGCAGATATATGGAGGACACTGTAGTGATTCGCCTAACCCAAAAATCCCATTTGCATTGAGTGCCACCAGAATGCTCTTGACTCCCACAAGTTATCAGCAAACCAGACAATTATTCATCAGGCACAAATTGGCACATCAAAGTCAAATCAGGGAATTATGGAGAGAAACACCCAGTGTCGGCGCTGAGAGATGTAAGGTAGCCTTTGATTGACCGCATTGCCCTTCCAGAGCCATCGCCCACATTACCATGTTTAATTCCCTGCTGAGCCTGATCTGACCTCTGGACAAGTGCTAAACTCATATAATGGCCATTTAGGTAGATAAATGGCATTTGTTTTTTTTTCTACTGGTTTCATGAAATGAAACATAATGGAGGATTTGACTGAGGATTTGGACAGCTCAACAAATTCATAACCCATGGAAAAAATATATATATTTTTTCACTTTTGAATTGTCACTTGAATTCAATGGGAAATCATGTAGAGACAATCATTTAAAAGCAGTAACATTTAATAAACACAAAAACATGCTTTATCTATGTAGATTCCATACTACTCTATATAACAGGCTATGTAGTGGATGAGTTTACATTTCACAAGAAGACAAAATGTGAGTTCAGGCTGGTCAGACTGCCGCACTTGGAAGATTGGAGTACTTGGAGTATTGTGTCAATTATCCACAGATTAGGAATGTGTAAGATTTAGTTCACAATTTTCATTAAAAAGAAATTGTGGCTTTACCTTTAGACAACTTGGGAGACCAGGGAAGAATTTCATTGATTACACACATCCCAACCCCCCCCCCCCTTCTCTCTTAGAGGTTGTTTCCTCAGTTAAGGCATCTGAGGTAATACGAGAGTCTCCGTTAACACTGATTAAGCTCATCAAGGGTGGAAGGGAAAATGTATTTTGCTAAGTTTAAAACAAAGTGTAAGGGCAGTGGGTTAGAATTTCACAGAAAAAAAGATAAAAGAAATGATAGAGAAAATGTTCCATTTTTTACCCCCAACACACACATGCACACACAACACTGAAAGGGATAAATCCTATAATATGTAGAGATTTGAACAGCAGGTTGTCAGAGCAGCAACTAAATGAATGTGGTTTGGCCTTCCTTTGCTTCAACACTACTTGATGGTCTTTTGAATCAGCTGAATAGCACATATTGCTGCACTTGTAAATGCTACATTAATAAAAGGTGGAGATTCTTGCATGAACAGACAGACATTCACACTCGAGGACCAAGCTATTCCCAATTTTTTTTCTCACTGCCAAGTAAAACAAACCATACAAGTCCCTATTCAGCACTGGTCATAAAGGAAACGCTTCAAAACACTGCACTCTAGGACACCCAGCATAATATATACATGCATCACAGATCAGAATGAGTGGCCTTGGAGCAGTTTTATGTAGATGGCGTTTAAGATGAAGATGAAGGAATTTGTCTCAAATTAAAGTGATTTTTGGTCTCTTTCCTCTCTCTTTCCACTTTTTCCTTGCAGTCACCGGCAGCGCTGATGGAATTAACTGAATATTAAACAATAATACAATGTGGTGAGATAAAAAATAAAAAAAACTTAATCATATGATTTTCCTAAATTTGAATTTTAAGAAAGATTTGACTAATCTTAACAACACTCAAAGCTAACAGAATATGCTTACCTTCTTACTTTGTGTTCTTGATCTTCTTAATTTTTATCAAATGCAACTATATCTCCACTATTACTGCATGTTCATCATTGCATAACAGTGGCTCAAGAGTAAACAACAGCATTACATTTATGGCATTATCTAGAGCAACTTACATTTATCTCATGCACATATGAGCAGGTGAGGGTTAAGGGCCTTCCTCAAGGGGTCCAACAGGGGCAGTTTGCTTTTGTACCTGGAACTTTCTGATTAATAGTCCAATGTCTTAATCACTAAGTAATTAAAACAAATCCATAAGCTTGGGTTTTGTTTTGATTTTTGAAAAATTAGTTCTCTCAGGTGGTCCGATATCAAATAAGTCTTTTTAACCAGGTAAACATTGATCAACAACCACTGCAATATTTAACAGGAAAAGTACACTAGGCTTTAGGCTTTCTAGCCCACAATTAATTGTTTTACTTTATGAATGAAACATCAGACTTTGGTTCATGTCATTTCAACTAGCACAGATTATGTGACTAATTAAAAAAAAATTATGACCAATATCTGTTACTTTTATACAGAGTCAGATTCATGTTTCTGTTTGGACTTACTGTTTTGGAGAAAACATGTACATAAATGTAAGCAAATGGCTTATTGACCATTTTCTCTGGGTGGAATTAACAAATCAAAGGTGTCTCATGCATGGATAAGTGTGAAGATGTGATTGGCTTGCTTCACATGTCTTGGAGGAAGCATACCCCATGGTTGGCAGCTGCTGTATAAGGCTGTATCAGGCAAGACCTGATTTATGTTTATTACCTGTTGCAAGTCTATTTCCATAGTTAAAACAGGTCATAAATTAAACTTTATATTAATAATTTGTAACTTTTATAGCACAAATTCTGTGACTTTTCAACATCATATAAATTTCTCACTTTTCAGTGTCACTAGTGTACAACAATATCTTTGTTTACATACTTACATACTATTCTTCTTTTAAGTAAGGAGCTTAACAAGACAAATTAAGGCTTTATTTTTAGCCCAAATTAGGAGGGAAAATGATATTGTATATACATTCTGTATGTGATAAGGAGCTTCTTTTTAAATGAGAATGATAGTAACTTGTAAGAGATTATGACCAATCAAATAATCAATAAATAAAGTCTGAGTGTTTTTTCTAGCTTCTACTCTTTTTCTACACTTTTTTTCTTGTCCTCAATACACAGTGGGACATGTAGATATCATTTCCTTAAGAGAGGCAATAAGACTCCTCTGGAGAAAATTGATGGCTTTTCCATCGTATGTGGCGTATGAGAAATTGACAAAACAGTAATTATCCAAACAGTTTATGTACCATACATTCAGACTGCTATGAAACTTGAGAGCACTTGTTCCTCTTTTTGAAAGTACAATACAGCAAACCAGCATGGCAGGCTCTGGAGTGGTCACATGCTCTTCACACACCTTTATGAGTGAGTTTTCCCCTTTTGATGAACAAAGTCTCTAAGTCAACAGGGAGCAGGGTCAATGACTACATTGCTTTATAATGTAACACTAGAGGTGGGATAGGAGAGTAGCTCTTAAAGAACAACAACAAAACCTCCATAACCTGAGTGATATGGCTTAGTAGCTATGGTTGTCATGATGTCTGGCTAGATATATGCTCTCTAACATTTACAGCAGTAAAGCAAAGGTTTACAATTATTAACAGTATACAATATTAACACATGGCACATCAAGACATATCAAAAATATAAGATAGAGGGCTAATGACCTGTGAAATAATTGCTATCAAATAATAATGGATAAATGCTTTATAAGATTTTGATAATTTAATGCAATTTTGTTTCCTGAAAAAAAATCTGTAACTAATTAAAAAAAATCGAGAGGCAAATCATAAACAAATGTAGTAACTTATTTATAATAAATAATGTGTTTTTTTTCCAATAAATGAAAGGGAATATGTTTTCTGAGAATTTAATATTAGATAAGGGACATTTATGAAATGCATTTATTCTAACTCTAAACGAATATACTAATATATCACCAATTTGCAATAAAATTATAAGTATTAATTGCCATTTAAATTAGCACAATATATCTGACATTTGTAAATGGTTTTTTTTTTTAAGTTAATAAATGTTTGCAAATATTTCAGTTGCATAAGGTTCACACTGCAAGGGGTTTTCTTCTTGTGCTTGGCTCTACCCACCTAACCTTGACCCCTGCTAAAGAAAAGCATCCACCAAATCCACATGCTTCATTGTGTGCATGGTAATCTCAAAACTGTTGTTTTTGACTAATGAATGCTTTTTGCCAACATTCAAAGAAAACCTTTTTCCCACATGCATCATAAATAAATTCACAGTAGAACTACAACTATGTTCAATAGTGAAATTAAGATAATTTCAACACAAACACAGTGAAAAAAAACTCACTGGATTGGGTCTAAACAGCTATCAGGCTAATCAGCAAAAATACTTTTGTTTGCTAGAGAGGATAAAAATTGGTCCTTAAAGCAATGGAAAAGGTCATATGCCTGATGAGTCTAGAATTACCATACTCCACCATGATGGATGGTGGGAAAGGAGAAGAACATGAGGCGATGCACTGCTCATGCATCATGCCCACTGTACAAGCGTCTAGTGTTATGGTCTGAGGTGACTTCAGTTTATCAGGTCTAGGCTAGGTGTATTGCAACAATATGTTGCAATAAAAGGATATCAGCTGACAACCTAAACCTGAATGCACTGAATGGCAAGAATATCCTAGCAATATTTTTTTTCTTTCCTGAGGCATATTTAAATTTTGAAAGAGTGGTTCTGTGAGCATGAGGAATCATTTTCACATGAATAAGGCACCATATTGGAACTATAACCATAGGTAAAGACGATCAAACAAATTGTGTGAATTTTTCTTTTGAAAAGGCAGTGTTTTATTTTGCAGCTGTTCATCACATAATCAATCAATAAATCAATTCTAAAGACATATATACACCTCCATATATCTTTTTATATTTATATATTATTATTATTATTATTATTATTATTATTATTATTATTATTATACCACCTACTGCATAATCCTCATCAATAATTAACATTAATCCTTTGCTCTATTTAACAATGTATTCTTCTCCTAAAATGTGGTAAGTATAAACAATTCTCTGTTATTTTTAGGAATAAAGCATAAAGAGTTATTCATTTCATATACAAACATGTGAGTTTGAATTTTAGTATTGTCAATGTAACACTGTTGGGCCCTGTAAGGTATGTGAGTAAGGGCCTCTTCTGTTCAGTTCATTTTTAAGTAGCTTTGGATAAAAGTGCCTGTCAAAATTAATACATGTAAATGAATGCATGTACAGTATTCATTATTTGATCTTGCATTGATGCTGGGTTGCAAATGAACCTTATTGTAGTGTTGCTAAATTCCCATGATTAAATCAACAAAAAAACTTGACTAAAGTACAGCATTTTTAAATCACCAAAATATTATGTCACTTTGAATATCATTCTTGTTTACATACTAGTTTTGATTTGACTTGGAATGTCTTTCCTTGCCTCATCAGTATCTAAACAGGACTGCTGTTGGGGAGCAGGTGTCTGAGGCTCTGCATTAGCATTTCCCATTCATGCTAATGGCTGAACCCTGTTCCCCCATGAGGAGCTCTGTGCCTGCTCTCCTCTTCAGAGCATAGTGCATGCTAATAAGAACACACTCTACAATTCCCACACTGTGTGTCTTGACTAATCTTGTTTTATCACCTTTGTTAACATCTCCATGAACAACACATTTAATCCAGGCAGAGATTACCGTAATGTGACTTCTGCTGGCCCAGATGGAGCCTACAGCCAACAGTCTATAAACATTTGTATTCCCTGAGGTAAGACAGACAAAGTGGGATGAAGTGAAATGTTATAGCAGTAACAGCAGGTTATGAACTGGGTTTGACTATGTGAACATGTAGATTAGGAAGACAGATACTGTAGACATACAGGAATTGGGAGGAATGAGGAGATCGACAGACATAGGCAGTGGCAGGAAAGAGTTTGTGCTTCACCTTCTGGGTGAGAAATCTGACCTCTTCAGATCATTTTAAAGCTGTTTAAGCAGCGAGTCAGTGTCAGTATCTGTGGTGAATAGAGAGAAACAAGACAGATGATTTTGCCTCTATCCGCAGGATGAGATGATGAATAATTCTGTCCATCCCCCGAGATTGCCTTCAATCATAGAGCATAAGGTGCCAATGCTGTAGCCCTGCGTGCAGTGAGTAGTGAATTAGTTTCTGACAGATTGTTGAACAGGCTCTAATAAGGGACTGCACTGGCTTAATTGCTTGATGACAAGTCAGAACTCATGATCTGGGGCTGGGTTTCATGACAGAAGAGCAGTTAGGGTCAAATGAAAAACAATGCTAGCAAAAGAAGAATTTGAAAAGTTACAGAAATTTAAGCCTATGGTCTTTCTTCAATTGCATTACATTCTTATATATAATCATTCAACTTGTTAAAACCACATCTATATGCTGAAATTACACCACATTGAACGATTAGGTACAGGTGAAGATATAATTCGAAATGGCACAGGCATTTTGGTCATTTTCATATTTTCTCAGTGCATTGCATACTTAGCATTATAAGTGGAAGGGTACAACTAGCCATTTTTTCTAGAAAACAAGCAATTTGAACATCTAATGTATGTGAATTATATACAGGTGGATGAATAATGCATACTATAAAAGATATGGAATTTAAAAGCTACACATTTCACACACATCTAAATGGAAAGTGTGCACTAGTATACATTAAAACATAACATGTATGCTCTAGTTTCACATAGATATGGAAAAGTTCATCATTAGAAAAACACACTGTTATAGTTTAGTTCATTTGGCACTCAGTTAATAAACAAAAGTTTTTGTACACTATTGCATTTTGTATTTGCAGCATTATATGATTACATGGTTTCCATGCATATCCAGATAAGGATATAGTACATTTAAGCTACTGTTTATTACACAAGAAGCATAGTGTATATAGTAAATGATATAGAAACTTTACTACAGGTAATTCACATCTAAATCTGCCTCTCATTTTCCCTTGATATTCGTGGGGTTAAATAATCACACTATTGTTCCATTTAGCATATCACAGAAATTGATTTGCTGCCCAAGGAATGTTTTTCCCTTCCTATGTTCATGCTGCTCAGTGGCATTCTGCTCACATAATCAAGGATGAACGCTGTCTGTCTACCCAATCTAGCCCACAGTCCCAGTGGGAGAGGAGACTTGTAGCAGGAAAACCTGCATGAATACTAATTCAGCCTCTTGGCCTTAACAGCTTTAGCAAACCCATCTCATAGGAATTTGCTGAGCATGATGCCTCCCCATATTAATTACTTCATGGGCATGAGAGGGAAAAACATGGAGAGATCACAGGAAAACCTATAAGGAGGGACTTGCTGCTCCAACTTAAATGTGGTTAATTATAATTTGATTTTGTGCATTAGACACTGGGGCCCAGAGGTGTCGAGAGAAGCTGCCTTACATTCTCTATGCAATGTGAAGTGAAGAATCATGAAGTTTGTTTGGACCCACAGTTGATCTTACTTACTGCAAATTAGAACATGTTCAACAGTGAAAGCTCTTATTCAGACATATTTTTCGTGTAATATTGTATAATGACAATCTCACAAATATTATATTACTGACAATCTTCAGTTGTCCATTTTTGGTCAATCTGTGTCCATTGCAATCCGTGCCAGTCCTATCTTTGGCTGATAGGAATGGAACCAAATGCCATTTGATTCAAGATTTGGTGTGTTTGATGATTTTATGTTCACCATGGTTGTACAGAGTGGTAACCATATAGACTTCCTGTTGACCCCATTAACAAGACTTTTCTGCCTGAAGAACTGCGTCTCATTATATTTTTTGTCTATTTTTAAACAAAAATCAACAGGATCAGCAGTTTCTGAAAAAAAATTAGACTTGTCCATGTGGTACCAACAATAATGCCACAGTCTAAGTCACTGATATTAAATTTTTTCTATCATTCTGTTTGATGTGAACATTAAAAGCTTTTAACCTTTATCTGTATCATCATGCATTATGCAACTGCCAAATGATTGGCTGATTTGATAACCACCTAATAAAGCGAACTGCATATCTGATATATGAAACAATAAATGAAACTATATGCTAAACATGATCACATTAGAATATAGAACTACAGGTGGTTGTGTATTTTCTCTAGGTCAGAAAGTCCCAATCATGTCCATAATCAGCATGTGTATTTAATCTATGCTCACAGCATGTCCTTTGAGTCTCATCTGGACACAGTACAGAGTAGACTGCTTTGCTCACAGAAAACACGCATCCTTCCTCCAACCTCACTCCGCTTTCACATGAAACATTCATGTGCAAATGCGCCTATTGTCCGCTGGTTTGTTCAGATTCTTCCTTAATCAAGGAATATTCCTCAATATTTTACTGGATTATTTGGCTGGACCTAAGATGGTGAATATTTGGATGGATCTGAGATGGTGCACAACTTACACTGGCTAAAATATTCTCCAAAGTATTCTCATTATTTTGCTTCACCCTTTCACTTTTCTATCTTTATGCACCAGTTTCACCCTATGCCTCAGTGCTATTTCTTTAAAGTCAGAGTTTTAACAATACAGGTATGTCATTATACAACATGCAGTTCATGATTAATTTGAGTATATGTTTCCTTGTTAACATTAAAAACTTTTTTGTTTTAAACTTACATTGAGGAAACAAAATACCTGTGGGTAACCAAAATCATGCATTCCTTCACCATATCTAATCATTAAATTTAACTTTTCAGTCTGAACTACGTTTGCAAAGAGAACTATTTTACTGTCTATAGGTCTGAGTCTTCCAAAACCTCATAAGGGTTTGAATAACAAAAAGCTGTGCTTTTGTGTCTTCACTACACTCCATCAGAAACACTGTCAGAGAAACCATAGCTGCATGAATGAATATTTAATTAAGGCCCATTGAAACAGAAGATCAAATGACCTTGTTTTAAATCATTATTCCTTAGTAAAAAATAAAAGTGGAGAGGGGAAGAATGGAAGGTACACACTTCAAACTTCAACTTGCCCAACAAGCGAGAATAAATTACATAAACATGCAATATGCAAATGGCACAATGCTGGCATATCATTGTTAATGAGAGTGTTTAACTTCCCTACTTGCTTTCATCTGGGTCTTCCTTTCTTTCATTGTACGAGTTGCTGCTGCTAAAGACTGAAATGCTTGGTTTTCATTGCAAAGGGACACAAAGGAGTGCATGCAACAGAGATGCTATCAAATTTGAATTCAAATTTTGTCCCAGCTAAAGCTCATTGGCCTCAGTGTATATTTTTCAAGCCCTTTACTAACATAAACGCTGGACTAAATATTTGATCATTTTGCAGAACTTGAGCACATGCTTACACTCCACTATAGAGCCAAACAAAGTTTATGGAGCTTCTAAAAACAAACACAAGCTGTTTGTCAATAAATTCTCAGAAATTGGGGTACAAAACTATTTTTTTGCATTTTACTGTAGTGTAACATGTGACACAGATTGAACTTTTTTCACTAATATATCCTGAAACTTTACCCTAAACCAGTGGTTCCCAACTCATTTTACATTTTATGTTTTCTCAGCTCTCAGCAGAAATGGTTTAACTAATAAGATAATTAACAGCATCTCCTTAATTGAAGTGGGTATGATAGAGCAGGGGAAATACTAACATGTGCAGGATAGGGAGTCCTCCAGGACCAGTGTTGAGATCCATTGCTCTTAATTCTAATTAAAGGTACACTATACACCATATACATTTTTTACTTGCCAAGTAAAATACACATACTAAAAGGTACAAAAGATGCAAGCTTAGATGTACTATTTCAGCCACAAGAAAAAGAACAATCCAAGCTAAACAGTCCATATACTGTTAGAAAACTTCTAATGATTAGTCCATCAGTTGTCCTTTTGTTTAAAATAAAAAAATTGTTCTACATTCCTCACTATAAGGTATATCCCTTTTCGTTAATGGAAATGGAAACCATTAATTATGCAATAAACCCTTGAAAATGTTTACTCTACAATCTTACCATATACACGACACTGCCAATACATGAGGCTCCAAGAAATGTTATGAGGATTTGAATTGAAAAAGAAATAGGTTTGAATTGAAAAAGAAATAACTAACATATCAAGTTAAGTTACCTAGACTACACACCTGCCATGTTGCCACACCATTCCATCTGTCCCAATCTTTAATTTATATTAAAAAACAAACCATGGTCCAATCGTACAACAGTATCAGTGAAACATTAGGGACAGAGACAGTTGACATTGGGTAAGCTGCATTTATGATACAATTATTCAATATATTACAAGCAAGAGTGCAGTTATGCTGAATATGGTCAGGGCTATGATGTGCTGATGCTAATGTTCAGGATATCAATGACAAGTGCATTATTGCTTTTATTCAACAGATCTTTAAACAAGTCAAGAAATTGATATCAAATAAGTCACATTTCAGACATAATATAAGTGCTGTGTTTATTTTTTCTCTAGTGGAAATACACTTTATTAAGTACATCTTGCTAGTACTGGGTCGGTTCCTTTTGCGTTCAGAACTGCCTTAATTCTTCATGGCATAGATTCAGCAAGGTGCTGGAAAATTCCTTAGAGATATTGATCCATATTGATATGATCGTGCATTGCAGATTTGTAAGCAGCACATCCATGAGGTGAATCTGTCCTTACACCAAATCCCAAAGGTACTCTACCGGATTTAGGACTGGTGACTCTGGAGGTCATTTGAGTACAGTGAACTCATTCTTCATTCTCATGTTCAAGAAATCAGTCTGAGATGTTTTAGCTCACTGTACGTTATCCTGTGGTCGTAAAGGGATGGACGTGGTCAGCAACAGGGGTGCATGTGGTTCGATTAAAAAAATAATCACAATGTGATTATTTTGACACATATTGCATATTAAACTATTAAACGTATTGTTTAGTTTTCAAACTTATTTACATAGACAACAAAGCAAATAATAATAACATTACTAATAATACTCAGATAGGCTGTGGAATCGAAATGTTCAACTGATAATAAAGTGCCCAAAGTGCCAAGAAAATATCCTCCACACCATTGCACTACCACCAGATACCTGAACCATGCTTTCATGTTGTTTATCCCAAATTCTGAACCTACCATCCAAAAGTCAAAGCAGAAATAAAAAATCAGACCAGGTGATGTTTTTCCAAACTTCTATTGTGCAAAATTGAATATGCGAATAGTATCCACAGTTTCCTGTTCTTAACTTCTAGGAGTTATTCAGACCATGGTCTATAAACCCCAGAGATGGTTGGGAGAATCAGCAGTTTCAGAAATACTTGCATGAGCCTGTCTGGTACCAAAAACCATGCTATGTTCAAAGTCACCCATCATCTTCATTATGATGCTCTGTTTGAACAACACCAGGTTGAGTTGCTACCATGTGATTGACTGATTACATATTTGAGTTACACAGTTGAACAGGTGTACCTTATGAAGTTGCTGATAAGTGTAGTTCCCGAATGAAGCATGTTCTAGCATGCCCTTTAACATTCCTGTTAAAGATGCTTACGATAAATGGATGTCCTCTTTTCTTTCAATCTTCAGTGCCCATGACCCCAAAATATGTGAAGAAGCTAGGGCAGGAATTATTATTATTATTATTTTTGTCATTATCAAACAACATATCTAGTAACTTGTTTCACAAACATGCATTAGGAAATAGGTGCACCCTAGTTTTAAGGCTCTTTAAGGGCTCAAAATATGCAGATGTGCATCTATGATAATAAAAGTGACTTGATTTAATTGGCGCAACCATAATTCATTGTTGTGTCTCTGGCTGTTCAGTTGAGGAAGGTTATAGCAAATGAAGACAAAACTGCTTGGAGGGAAAGGTCCATTAAAAAGTGCTGATTGTGTTTTAGAGATCAGCACAATGTTGCTCTCACCCAGTGCTATCTTTCAGCACACAAGTATCTGTTGACATGATCCTTAACTCAGATATTATGTGACGGAAGCTTTTTGTCAAACTCCAAATGATGCATGCAGGTTTTGGTATGTGCAGCACTCGAGGGTCAAGGCTACCTACAGCCATTACTGCTAATGAGTGTGGAGTCCTACTTTAGCAGGTTCAGCATCATAAGGTCATCTAAAAACTGACTAATGGAATCCTACTGATGGACTGAATGCCGGTGCTTTTATATTATTACAGGATTCTAAGCCTTTGTGTATGCTAATTATATTAACACAAGACCAAATTAACTTGGAGGCAGAAACGTATTGCGATGCAGGCAACATAGTCCTACTCATGCAGATGCAAGTCACAGGTGACGAGTAATATTGATGGTAGCGAAAACAGTTCCGGATATCAATATGTGGCAATTTTAGTGTGTACTGTTATTTTAGGTCCATTAAAATGGCTGCAGTTATTATCACTGATTATCTGGCTGAGGAAAAAAAAACACCTATTATACAAATATGACACTGTTGTGTTGAATTAGCTGTTAACATTTCTAGTGTGTTTTAAATGTATATTTCTAAATCCGATTAGTTACAGGTACATCACTTAAAGAGGCACTTCCACAAATGAAGAAAGCTCAAGAAATAAGTGACAGTTTAGAAATCATCACACACAGCATATAAATTTTTGTTACTATGTAAAAGCCTAAATAAACAATATGATATTACTGAATATGAATATATAGAAATATATATATATATTCTTCAGTTGACTACTTTTTTAAAATTATTAAGGCTGGTTTTCAACCCTGGAGAGAGAATCATGACTAGATTATGAACTGAATCGTTAAAGCATGTATAATATTGTTTGTAAAGCTTTCAAAACATATGCAAGTTCATCTTTAGTTCAAGGTAAAGTATGCAGTGCAGACAGGAATACCACGTCACATTAAGCCATCTGATTTTGTTCTTGTGGCAGTGCAAATATAGAGAGCATTTGTTACTATATTCAGATGAGTGCAGCACATTTTGTCCTTCTAAATGGGCCATAGGTACTTGAGTGAGTTCAAAGGTATTTCAGCAGCATCCAGAGAGGCCATTGTGTACCAGCTTTTCACAGGAGTTGACTCACAACATTCCACTCCAGCTCTGATGCTGAAATTTGTTGAGATGCTTGCAACGTGTTGAGATCTGAAATGCATAATATTCACCACCGAGCAAAGGAATCACTTTAAAAACCAAGTTTAATGTATTTTAACCAGACCCAAGTGTTGTTCAGTTAAAGAGACTCAAGCAGGGTTAATACCAGTCTGTTTTGAACACTCTCCACATTCTTTGCCCATAATAAAGTGGGTCTCCCTTCCTTGTTTTCATGAACTGCTAATGCTTCACATTGAAAGACTCATTTTTATTTAGCAAAAAAAAAAAAAAAAAGGGGGAGTTACAGCATAGTGTCTGGTGAAAAACAAACTAATGTGATAGAATGATTTTTGAGTACAAATAAAATCTAGTCATAAAAGTCATCAAAGTCACTGTTATTCGTGTTGTGGGACCGAGGACGCAAGGCCATTTCAATGTCAGAGTTGGTGTCATCTGAATCGCCCCAAAAAGCTGGAAAAAAAAAAAAAAGTGTAATAATTTCATCATGTAATCATTTCCGTATTTGCTCAAAATATTAAAGCATGCACTTGCAGGGTTAACACAAAACTATTATTAGTGTCTAGTGCCTTAGAATAAATTAGTATGTATGAAATAAAAATTGTATATCTTATATACTAGTGACTGTGGTAATGATGGTAGAATCTGGTTCAGGCAAGTAACTGTAAATAATAATATTTCTATACAAATAACACATGGAGTGTGCGGTACTGTGCAAGGTTTTGAGCCACTGCTCTCATTTTTTCAAATTTTGCTTCGTAAGGGCCAGACATTCTTTTATTTTTTTATTAATAGTTCTCATTTTTGGCTCTTTTTTCAGTCCCTGCACCTGACCAGTTTCAGAGGAATGTTGTTTTTATTTTTTCCCATTAAGCCACATAGTGACCCATGAATCATTCAAGCATGAAAAAAAAATCAAATGAAAGGCATGAGTAACAGGTGAACATAATGAGAGATAATCAGGCCAGTGATTAGTATACTGGTGATGCTGAATGGTTGAAACAGACGAAAGGGGAAATGAGATAGCTGCTGAGGTTGTTATGAAAACAACCAATTTTTTTATTGTATCTATGTACTTTTTAGTCTGTTGAAGTAAAACATGTGTTCCAAATTCTTTAATTTAATCTACATAATTACATTGAATTTAATAGAAAAAATTTAGCAGGGCTCTATTTTTGCATAGCACTGTGTTCATTTAATATGCGCTTACAGACTCTTATTGACTGAATTTCCTTTAGTGTTGCTAAACCAAAACAGAGAAAATCTGACAACTCAGTATGTACTACTTCATCTAATAATAATCTATATAATATACAGTCATGGCCAAAACCTTTGAGAATTACATAAATATTGGAAAAGTTGCTGCTTAAGTTTTTTTAATAGCAATTTGCATATACTCCAGAATGTTATGAAGAGTGATCAGATGAATTGCATAGTCCTTCTTTGCCATGAAA
>JAQQZT010000005.1:15220641-15231445 GCA_030068275.1 Clarias platycephalus | reverse complement strand
TGGCCTGGAAACTCCCCAGATCTTAATCCCATTGAGAACTTGTGGTCAATCCTCAAGAGGCGGGTGGACAAACAAAACCCACTAATTCTGACAAACTCCAAGAAGTGATTATGAAAGAATGGGTTGCTATCAGTCCCAGAAGTTGATCGAGAGCATGCCCAGTCGAATTGCAGAGGTCCTGAAAAACAAGGGCCAACACTGCAAATACTCTTTGCATAAATGTCATGTACAGTAATTGTTGATAAAAGCCTTTGAAACGTATGAAGTGCTTGTAATTATATTTCTGTACATCACAGAAACAACTGAAACAAAGATCTAAAAGCAGCTTAGCAGCAAACCTTGTGAAAACTAATATTTGTCATTCTCAACTTTTGGCCACGACTGTAGATTGTTTTCAATGTGCAAAAAAATGTAAGGAATCACCCTATATTAAAGAACACCACATTTTGAATCAACTGTTATATTTAATTTTGTGGAACTTGTGTAATAACCGCTATAAACAACCGTTTCTTTTTAACAGGTTAGTTTACTTTATTTGTTTTTAAATAATGACAAAGCACAAAATTCTCCATTCTGAAGACTCTCCCATGGTGGGAAACATGCAGACTGACACAAACCACTGATACTAGTGACTCCATCTGTAAATAGTAACTTTCATATAAAAATTATTTTCTTAAGTCTCTCATTTCACATTTTAATAACATTGCTTTTATTTGTTTATTAGTAGTATGATTATATGACGTGCTGTTAAAGCCCCGGAGAAAAATGTTAATACAGAAAAATGAATGTACAGTGGAACCTTGGATTATGAGTATAATTCGTATTCCAAAACACTCGTAAACCAAATTTACAATAATTTTCCCATAAGAAATAATGGAAACTCAAATTATTCGTTCTATAGCCCCAAAAAATAAATACATAAAAATTATTAATACAAAATATAAAGTAAAAATAAAACAAATTAACCTGCACTTTACCTTTAAAAAAAGTTAAAATAAATCCCAAAAGACACACACACACACATTAACATTGTTTTATTGGAAAAATTAGAAAGGAACATTGCTAAATCACACTCGCGTGAGCGCAAACTACAAAAAAAAGTTTAAAAAAAGCCACAAAAAACAAACGAACCTGCACTTTACGTTTGAAAAGAATTGCGACAGAGCAGAGTTTATGTGTAAGGCAGAGTGTGTGCGTCTGTATGTGTGTGGGAAGCCGAGAGGAGGAGGGGGTCTGTAAAGGCGAGAGTGTGTGAGTGTGTTGGTGTGAGTGAAGGAGCACGGTGTCAAATTACGTGCGTGCACACACACGACAGGCTGATACAGAGAGGGAGAGAAAAAAATGGATCTTTACCCTCTAATGAGACTTGATTTTGCTTTATACGCACGCACACACGTGTGTTATAATAAATACATGATACTCGGTCCTCGTAAACCAAGACAATCCTTGTTTTTCAAGTCAAAATTTATTAAAAATCTTTGCTCGTCTTGCGGAACACTCGCAAACCGCATTACTTGTAATCCGAGGTTTTACTGTATTGTTCTAATGCATTAATAAAAACCCACCACCACTGTCAGAGCCATGCTGCTATAGAAACTTAACACCATCTGACTAGACAGATTTGTGAATTAAACAGAGCTGTGGAATAATAACTAATAAGGGGTGATCCACTTGAATGATCATCTGCAAGAACACTTATGGTTTTTCCACAGTAACCGCATGATGCTGCAATTTAGATACTCCACCCCCTCACCGAGTAGCTACTACATTTTGGTCTTACCTTTAGACTGAACAGCAGAGAAAGCCTGGGTTTTCTCCTTTGACTCAATCCTATAAACAATTAAAAAAAAAAGTTACTAAAACTAGGGCAAACCTAAGATTCATCTCAAATTGTCATAACAAGGAACTTTAACCATTTCAAAGTAAAGCATCCTGAGCACAAAATCCTGCCCCTCACATCATGAAACAACAGAAACAGAAACAACCACAGAAAGTCACGTCTTAATAGCAAAAATCCTAAGCCTGTTGTCATCAGTCATACATCATGGCAATCGAGACCGATAATGTTTACATGTTCACAAGTGTCTAGCTGATATAATTTTTATTTATTATCTATCTGCCTTGGCCCTGTTAATCAGTAAACCAGTAATCATCATAGGTACTGACAGCCCTTTAAGCCTACAGTCTTTCCGCTGCAATAATTTAGCAAATGAGGTAGATTAGGCTTTTTTTAATTTATTTAAACACTGTACTGTAAATGCAATTATACACACCTGTGTATTGCCAAAAAGGCAATACTTGGGCCATATATTTGATTTTTTATTTATTTTTTTTAATTACTGATATATCTTTTAACTGTATGCCAGGAAAGGCATCCCAAGAAAGGCATCATGTCCCAAGAACTACTGAAAAAAATAACATGACTATTTTCTTTTATACAGGATATAAAAATAATAGGAAAAACTTGTAAAAGCAGACACTTTTTAATAATTCACCTTGGCAATGTTAGCAGGTGTCTGACAAAATGGGGATATAACAACTCATCAGGTTTTTTTCAATCACAAAATGGACCAAAAAATACAGACCAAAACACAATAGGAATAAATTTTTGATACAAAAAATTTAATAATATGAATATTATTTTTGTAAACTAGAACCAAATCCAGAGAGTTGCCATTTCCCTGCTAAGGCTGTTCTCAAACGAGCCGAGTGGCCAAATAAACTTCCTTGACTCCTTTTCTAATTGTGCTGAAGGACCCAGTCAAGGCCCTCTTTATTCATAAGTGTTCTGAGCAGAGGGTTGCTGGGTTCCCATAGCATCAGTGATATCTCTATGTAAATGACTGACCCCTGGCAAGCCTTTGATCTGTAGCAATGCATATGCAAGAGCCCGAGCTACTTTTCATACAGGCTTCCTCTTCAATTTCCATCAGCACAGGGTCTATTCAGGGCCTAACAATGTCTTCTTCGTCTTCATCTTTATCAATGTCCTCAGCGTTATCATATACCCATATTGTTTACTCCTTTCTCTTTTTGTCTCATAAGGAAAAAAAAAAAAAAAGAAACACTGGGTTATTCCCTGAACTGTAGAGGTAAATAGAGGTGTGATTTGCCTCCATCCGCATTCATGTTTCGGTCATATTACTCAAACATCTTTGATTATCTGCACTCATTCTTGGCACTGTTGGTCTTGTTTTTGTGGTTGTTTAAATATGTATATTCAAACACACTTTATAGTATCTGGTTACTATTACAAAAGTAATAAACCTGGTTTACTGAACAGCTTAAATCACACATTTCTATGCAGCCATCCAACGTTAACAGAACACAAAACTAAATCCTTTATGCTTTTTTTTCACCACATGCTGCAATGAATTTCATAAATGAAGAACGACATAGATTCAATTAGAAATGTTCTGTAAGGTGATTATGAACTAGTTGAGATGTATCCTGCTTTATTATGTAATATATCCTGCTTTTACAATTTAGCAAACTCAAAAGAAATAGCCAACAAAAAGAAGAAAATTACTTTTTAAATGCAGATGCTCACTGGAGCCTTGATGAGCACAATGGTATATTGAATGTTCTCATTAATCACATAATAACTGCACTGATTTAACTTTGTCAGGCAGAAATTAGAAAATTAGAAATTGTGAAATATTGTTTCTTATAGCCCTGTAAAAGACTGCTGTGTATTTGATAAATGAAGTACCACGACTCAAATATCTGTATGCAAGCCTATATAGAATAAAATGAAATGTAAATTAATTTACTCTTTTATTATATGTCATATACTGGTGAAGAACACGAACAAAGGAGGGGGGCGGGGGGACTGCAAGTACGATGCAAAATATGTAGCAGTATTTTTTTGTTTTTAAACTGTTACATCAGCAACAGTGTTTTTGTCTAAAACTACAACAAGCAAAATATTAACTAAACGTTTTAGTATATAAAAATCGTGCTATTCTCCTTATATGACTTGCATGGCATGGGAATGCTCCAACAAATGCTCCTCTTCAGACAGGGACGGGGCTGATTTCAAGACATGATTACCATAGAGAGCTGCAGATGACACTGACCCCTCCAATCTAATATTCCATTTCCATAAACATTTATGCCAGTTCATCTTGTGCTGAGGTTCACTTAATTGAGGCAACGAATCTGAATATGTAAGACTGGACCGGCAACTGTTTGGCTGTGTCTCATACACGGAGGTGAATGTAATGTGTAAAATGATGCAAATTACCACTTTGACGGGAAACCTCTGTTTTACCTCTGCTACACTGCTTGTGTTTGTGCGCGTTATATTTTTCATCCTCTCGGTTTCACATTGTTTTGGGCATTAGGACATATTTGCAATGTTGGATGCAGAGTGCCCCAGTTCATTTCCATGCAAGCATTTGATACATTAATATATGGGACATAATATATGTGTGGGTTGGTGTTATGAATTTGAACCGAGAATAAAAAGGCAGACGACTCGCAGTATTCACTGTGCTACAGGTAAACAGACTGCTACTGTTCCATGCTTGGCATCTGGGCAGTCATTTTCATAATAACAGTGATCTCACGTCATTATAGTTGTGTGATTAAACATAATAAAAGGGTCTGAGAGACGAGCTCTGAATTTCTGCTCTGAAATTGTTTTTGAAAAGAAACAAACATGCGGTCAAAGTCCCTGAACTACTGTGTTTATTATTATCCATCATTCATGTCGCTTAACAATATCTCTCCTAAGAGATTAAGCAAAATACATGAAGGAAGACATGCAGGTAGAAAAGAAAGAAGGATAGGAAAAGAAATGGGGAGGGGGGGGGGGGGGTCTAATCAAATTAATTTCTTGAATTGATCAATTTGTGTAGTATTATATACATGTCAAGAATTATTCTAAACTGACATTTATTATGTACAGTAATCAGTCCCATGTGCTTAAGGAAAATTCCTCTTATTTACCTGGTTTTTAAAAAAAAAAATCTACCACCCACACAGAAATGCTAATAGCACCTGCACTCTGAAACAATGTTTGTGTAAGGGTGCAAAAATGAGGCAGTGCCGTCATTCTCACCTCCTCCTACACTCATCGCAGCAATGACCTGCAACACGGCTGATTTAGGATTGATTAGACCTCTGCACTGCACTGCGGCCAGAGGAGGTGGGTGGGGGAATGGGGAGTGTCACAATGAGGTAATGACTCAGTGAAGAGCAGCAGGAGCGACCTCTACAGGCAACTGTCTATAAAAGACATGTTTATTCGATAAGGCTAAATAAGACTGCTCTCTATTGGCTAAGCATGAGAACTGCATGACTTCATTTTTTTAATGAATAAAAAACTGGGGCAGCCAATTTGCAAGTCCTTTTATTTGCTCACGGGATCACCTCGTGTTAGAAATGTGAAATTCCTAAGTTATGCAGTGATATATGAGGTAATGTCTGTAGTTAAATAATAATAAAAATGGAGAAAAAAAGATGAATGTGGTAAGGCAAGCGCGAACACAAAAATGAAAAAAGGAAATTAAATAAAATTAAAAAGGCACAATGAGCAGTAGGTTAGAGAATAAAAAAATAATTAATGTATTTTAAAACAACATAAAATTATGTGAACTAAAGCAAGGGCATGGATTTGACTTTTACTATGACTCAATTTAAGTCACAAAAAAGCAGAGTGACCCCCAGTGGCTGCTAGAGTTAAATGCTGCAACAAACAGCTTGCTCGCTCACTCCATCACTCGCTCTCTCTCTCTTTCTCTCTCACTCACTCACTCACGCCAGGCAGAGACTATTGTAAGTGTTTGTAGGAATTACCTCCTGCTTTGTTGGCAACAGACAATGTATTATCGAGCATGTGCACGTGTCCCATGCTTTGTAACAAGGAAAATTAACAACTCAGAAACTTCAAGACATTACCTCTCTCTGCATTCACTGTTACACATTCATGTGGAGTTTGCTGCTAAATAATAACGTGGCTAAATAATCCATGATGTGGCTCACAGAGTCACAGCACATGCCTGCAGCAGAAGAGGACACAATAGCTGCAAGAGAAGAGGAAGCTGTGGCATGCACCCCTAAACAAAGGAAGGGAACAAGAGGTGACTTTTCATGGAGTACGGCTACTTTACCATCCTGTATTTTGCGTTTCATCCTTGCTGGAGCGCAAAGCAATGCCAGCAAAAGATTTAGGATGGCTCATCTTTAATAAACTGTAGCTGATCTGTTTGCTTCCCATGTCATTAATATTAATATGGCACTGGTCATGTGTATAAAAGTATCTTACAGCAAAGGTTGAGCGAGAGAGAGGGAGAGAGAGTGTGTGTGGGGATAAATAAGAAAGACCCCAATTCTCTCCAGTGACATAATAGTGAAATGAGCAGATATAAATGTGTTAAGAGTATCTCTTGCATCTTGTATGGACTGCATGCATTTAATCTGGAAAGCTTATTAAGGCCGAGTCATTGCTATGCAAAGAAGCGCTCGACGCTTTTCTCTGCTCCTTTCAGCCGAGTGCAATGTTTGGCCAATAGGCCTGGCCCCCCGCCTCCCATTGGGCATTCATAACATGCAACATTTGCACAATGTATCTCTCAAAGGCTACTGAATAGGGGGCCTTAATACTCATGTAAACAACTGCAAACCAATTACTTAATGAATCGGCTCCACACATAATGAGGAGCAGCACAAAGGCCCATAAATGCATTTTTTGCACCAAAGCCCTGCTTTAAACTCCAATCCCTCAGCTGTAGCGTCGGCTTAACTGCCACATCGTAATTATGGTTAAGACAACAGAGAGGCAGGCATAATTTTTTTTTTTTTCAACTTTGGGCCCAGCCAGCATGTCTTTTGATGTTGCTCATCATCTCAGTAACAAAATAACAGCAATAAGTGTGTATATGTGGGGGGAGAGTGAAAGAGAGAGAGAGGGAGAGCGAGAGAGAGAGATGAGCACATGTTTTGTAGTGTTCAAGTGTAGGGCACTTGTGGAAGCAATAAAGCGCAAGAAATTGCTATGGTGAGAGGCATTCTTAAACAGGAAAAAATATGAAAGTATTCACTGGAAAAGTACACAACACTGAAAATCTTCTACCTTTAAAGTGCAACTTCATATCGTATTGATTTACAACCAGACCAAGCAAGCAAAAACACTATAACCTCATCACAGAAACAGCCGTCATGAGGTCTCTGTGTGTGTGTGTGTATGTGTGTGTGTCTTGCCCAACAGATTCTGAGGTATGTGCTATAACTTGGAGCTGTAGGGGGGTATGTGAGATGAGGAAGAGGAGGGGTTATGATCTGAAAGCATCTCACCCTGGAGAAGACTCATGTTTATTAATGCAGCCATTCACTGGGCAGGCCATGGCATCCATCAGAGAGCTGTGATCGAGTGTGGCCATTATGCCCTTCCCCTGGCTAATAGTGTATGCTACCCAGGGAGGGAGAGAGGGAGGGAGAGAGAGAGAGAGAGAGAGATTGGAAGTGGAAAGAAAAAAAACTTAAAAAAAAAAAAAAAAATTAATGGTACAGAGGAAGAGCCCAGGCCAGTAGACTCCTGGCCCCTGTGTCAGCACAGCGTTCAGTAATTACATGAAATCAAAGACGATTACTCCTCATAATGTTTGCCCACCCATTACCTGCCGTAATATATCTACAGTGAAGAAGTGCATCAGCATGGAGAGCCTGCACCTCAGCAATGTATATTGATTGTACTTAGATTTATTGATTTGTTAAAATATTCTACACTCAGCCTTTTCTGTAATTTAAAGCTCTGATTCGGAAACATAATCAAATACACAACTTGCTGTGTGAGGATGTGTAATGCAAACAGTCACCCTATTTATAAAAACACACACAATACCATGTAATTGTACTGCTGCCCACACAGTTTCTTACCGCATGTCTTGAATAAGCCTCTTGCTGCTCCTGTTTTTTTCATTATCTGATAAACCTTAGAATATAAAAAGGAAAATAATGCAAACTTGTAACTATTTGTAACTATTAATGTTACAAAGAAGGTAGTCAAAGCATAAAAAGTTAGATTTTTACATAAAAACATAAAAATTTTTGTTTAAAATAAAATTCTACTTAGAAAAAAAAAAATCCAAAACTTACAGATTACATTTTAGATTATATAATTTTTAATGAAAATAAACTAATTTTTGCATGACAACAGCTGCTTCCACTTTGTAATGAAAAAGAAACCATGAAAATTTAAATAAATAAATAAATTGCAATAGCCACAAAAACAATATCACAGGAAAGTCTCATTTTTGTCCAGTTCTACTTGGTATGCAATCATACATAGAATAAATAATGTACAAACAAATATTCTTTTTATAGTTTATATTCTTTATATTGTTTCCCACATATCAGAAATTTACTTTTTAGGTTAGAATGAAGAACTGGTAGGTTCTAGTTCTAGTTTTATAGTTTTAGGTGTCGTACTGTTTAGTTCAGCACCTGGGAAACCTACAAATCACCAAATGTGTGGAAAATCACTGCTTGGGATTGTGTAAATGATTTCTGTGGGCTTCTGCTAGATCAGTTACCTGATGGCTCCAAGTCAGAACCTTCCTCCTCCTCCTCCTTCTGTGCGTTCTGCCACTGGTTCTCTTGTGTGACCGATTGTTTAAGCAGCTGATATGCCTTTGTCTCTACCAAAAAAAAAAAAGAAAAGATATACAAACACAAAACAGGCTGATCAAATATTTGCCCAAGACCCGTGTTTCCAACTTTGCAGAGCCTGTGTTTGATGAACCAACAGGAGCCTTTGAGAGCTCTGATGAGGAAAGAGTGGAGGTGGAAGAACAGAAGACGAAGACTAAACTATTGATTTAGTTCAGACACGCAAGCAGCCGGCTGTCACCATGCAACAAGAAGCGCACCATCCTTTTGTGTTATCGCTTATCTGACCTCAGTTCAGTCAAGCCTTACTTTAGTCTCTATACCTTTTGAATGTAATAATTCTAATACTACTACATATTTACCTTGGTATTCTTTCAAATAGAATTTAGATTGGTGGAATTATATAACGTGCCCATTTTGTTCACAATAATGTTGAGTTAATTATACAGAATTACACACAAGTTAGTTCCAACTGAGTAAACTGATTGGACGAGTGGCATTCCACAAATGGTTTTAACAGAGAACAACGCCACTGGGATGTTTAACTATATGTATCGCTCTGCATTACAGGTGTTCTAACAAGCATTCATTACACTAACTGTCAGTTGCCAGCATGGGGGAAAGGAGGTTGGTACAGTCCACAATAACGAAAAGAGGGCAAATCAGCTGCCTTCCAAAACCCGCATGTAAAACCAGGAAGCACTCCAGCAAGAAAATACATCTGCTAATGTTGTCATCTTAAACTTAGTCTCCTTTGTAAAGTCGTTCTGAAATGCCTCTGAACTGTCTATACTGTTTTGTTCATTGCCAAAGCTAACTAACTAAACTCTAACACAAGGCTGAATCCCAAATCCCTGTCTGTCCTCTAAAACACATCACAACTTGTTTTGTGAAAAAAGGGATTGTACACCCTAGAGCACTCGCTTTCCATTTAACTCTATTTGGTATTTAACCTCAGGAACATGGAAGTTAGCTGATATTCTAAAGCAGAATAAGTGGAAAAATACGGAGAAACTTGCGAGACTTACGTCCCTGTCCACCACCTCCATAATTTACTTCCCTCACCATTGGTCTACATACAGCTGGTAAGATTTTAAAACTACTTTAATTTCTAGACAACTTTAACTACTACGTTAAATAGACAAATAAATCATAATCCTTTAGTTATAATTGCTCTTTGTAGAACTGTTTTATATCATAGGTTGTGCTGTCGTATTAAATATCAGCACCACTATGATATCTTCTGCACATGTGAGCCATGCTGATATTCAGTAAAACAGCACAAAAAAAAACAGTGATTCTGCTTACTTAAGTTTATGTCCTACTGTTACTTTAAAAAAATCTATTGGCAACTACAGAAAGGTAGTTCACCAATTAGCTACAGTACTTCTGTTCACTCATTTACCAGTGATACTTATTTAACGTCTTTAATGGTTTATAATAAGCACAGCACAGCTCAATTATCACATGAAACTATGAACAATACTAAGGCTGTGCCTCTTTGAAGTTTTTTTTTTTCTTCTCTCACTTTCCTTCTTCTCCAACTACTCCTACTACTAATAGGGATAATGTGATGGGGAAATAATGATAACCAAATAACAATAAGCTACATTTTATTTGAACAAAAACATTCATGGACTTGACTAAAAACCAGTCTATTTCAGACCTGACCCAGTGACCCACAATTGGTCACTAAAGGAGAACGAATATATTTTTTAAAAAGCATTATAAATTAGTCACTAATTGTAAATCCCAAAACAATTTCCATTGACCAGCTAATAACATGACTCTAAAACTTCTAAAAATGAACCTAATACTCTGCATTGCCTCATTATATTACTGATTTTCCTAGAGTTGTTGACATGCAACAGATGAAAAGTGTCTTTCCCTCATTTTACTGACTAAAAAGATAAACGTGTACAAAAAAAAAATCTAAAGGATGTTTTTATGTGTTCTGCAAAGTCAACAAAACATTGTTGTGCACATGTAAAATAAATGCACAACATAAAAAAAAAAAAAAGATTTATTCAGATGATTTTGGTGTTTACTGTGATGACTGCAAAAGAAAGAACCTACTGTCTGCCTGTAAATGTGCCTGACACAGGCAGGGATAACAGAGGTGTGTGTGTGTGTGTGTGTGTGTGTGTGTGTGTGTGTGTGTGTGTGTGTGTGTGTGTGTGTGTGTGTGTGT
>JAQQZT010000005.1:15204545-15220541 GCA_030068275.1 Clarias platycephalus | reverse complement strand
TGTGTGTGTGTGTGTGTGTGTGTGTGTGTGTGTGTGTGTGTGTGTGTGTGTGTGTGTGTGTGTGTGTGTGTTTTGTTCTGCCGTGCCTTTGATTAGTGGCAGTAAGAGTAAGCCAGCAGATAAAAGGCACAGTATGAAATCAGATAGCCAAGTGGAATAATGGACAGTTTTACATTTCTGAGCCTGGTGCTGGTGGTTTGCTACTCTGAACTCTTAAAGACATGCCTTCACATCCAATCTTTTCAAGTCTGCCTCTAGCTGTAAAAGATAATGAGAACCAATGCCAGATCTTGTATGGCACCCCCCTGCCAGCCAGAGGACAATTAACGGGCTACATTATTCTGCCAGAGAATCGCAGTTTCACGTGTAGCAATGACAGAAGAAGGTGGAGATGAGCTTGTTTTCTCTTGTGATAATTAGAGGACATGCTCTGCTCTTCTCTTCAGCTGGAACATTCACCTAGTTCATCATTCCACAACTGCCTTTTTTATGGGTGGGGGGAAAATGAGGGGTCCATTATTCACTGACCAAGAGAAAGAACTTCCAATTGGGGCGGGATTTCTATACTGACTTTTTACCTCTAATAGGAATACTTTCCACAGGGCTTTGGTTGGTACTGTCCTCTTCATCACTTTGTTCTCCTAGAAAAAAAGATGAGAGAAAGAAAAGCATGGTCAGAGCGGAGAGCAAAAAAGAGAGAAGAAGATGGAGGGGGGTTGATTGTGCAGTCTTTGAGTATCTGGACATCAGGACTGATGGGGACAGGGACTGGGATGGGTGTAAATGGGAAAATTAAGATCCAGGGTAAAGGAATGGCATTGTGACACAATGTTCTGTCACAAGGACCAAAAGGCCCCAGCACTTTCTACTGAAAAGTCGAAAGTGTTTTTGATCTTTTATCAGAATGGACTCATTCTGAGATGTTCTATCATAAAGCATTACAGCCTATAAGCATGACTGTCTACTTCTGAAAAACCTGCAGATTTCATCTTTAACCTGTGTTGGCAGCAAGTGCAGTAAGCAGGATGCTTTTTATCATCACACAATCTCAACAAAGCTGAAAAGCCTTAAATAAATGTCAATGCAACTGTTTAAATTTTATTTATAAAAGCATTTCCTGTTCTATACAAAATTAAAACAGGATGTTTCCCCTAAATAAAGTTGACTGTACTATGATACATATAATTAAGAAAGGTCATCATACAGCAATGCAATTTAACAGGTATAGTGTAAGACTTATAGACTATATTATATATTTAGATGAGAAAATGCACATATTTTCCAGTCTCTCTGGGTTATGAGGTGTACCACCCCAACCTTGAACATATTTTTTAAATTCATATTAACATATCCCATCAGTTTTTTAGCATAAGTGTAAAATAGCACTTCAGAGCCACCTACTGGTATTGTGTAGCTTGTTAGCTTGTTTTGTGCCTGATAGTGAGGCCTGTTTGCTGAGTTATGGTTACAAGTCCTTTTTAGTCACTGCCAAATAATTATATATATATATCTATCTATCTATATATATAGATAGATATTTCTTAAAGTTATTGAATTTTCCCTTCTTAATTAAAAAAATAATAATAATAATAATATGATAAATCAAATCTAATTTCAGTAAGTGGTAAGAGAAAAAAAAATACTATTACACATACGGAGTTGACACGCATGTCTATATCACATTGTATATTTGTTATTCTTTGCAAATGTAACTTTCTAAAAGGAAGATATAAATAGAAACCATAAATTTTGCTCACTTGCACTGTTAGCATATCTAATAGCTGTATGGGGCTCTGAGAATAAATTCAATATGATCAAAGTTGTTACTTCTAGAGGTAGGTCCGAGATAAACAGATGTACATGAATTTATTTCATGGGTTGCTGGCAAAAAAAAAAAATTGCAAACCTATGTGTAGCATGACTATATGAATGGTACAATTAGACATTGTCACCTGTGTCACCTTCCCACCGAACATGCTACTTCTCAAAATGAATAGCTAGCACACATCTATGCTTGCAAATATTGGTTTACAGGCAGGCAACACACAATGAAATAGCATCTACAGTATTATATATTTAACTATACAAGCCATTGTCCATGACAATACATTAATTAGTTATAAATGAACTGTAGAATATAGCAATCAAACCCTGCACTGCTCTTTACTGAGGGTAATAAGTTCAGTGAGAAATCAAATCAGAGTATCATCATAGCAAAACTTCCCCTGTACACACATTTAGCTGTAGTTCTACCCAGACGAAAAGGAAGTGTGACCTTGTGACATTGTTTGGTATTAATTGTTTAAACAATTGTCATTTTTGCATAAGGAAATAGAATTTATCAGAAAATGAAATAGCTTCATAATTAAGGTTCTGTGTAGGCTTGTTCAAATTCCCATAAATAGTTTAAGAGAAGTTCCAGATCCTTTTCAGGCAGGTGACAAAAATAATAGTGACAAAATTCTAATTGTGGGCAGGAAGAATGAGTTGGAAGAAAGACCATACTGTATTAGTTAGATGATGTTGTATGAACAGTAGAGATTTAAAAATAAATAAATACAATTTTTGTTATTAAAGAAACTGACTGCCAAATGACAAACTTGTCCTCCAGACATCCTCCTATTCGAGAAAACAAACAAGAGTATGAAAGCCATGAACGAATCGCGATTGTATGGCAATTCACGTTTCGCCACACTAACTCCAAAATCGCCATTTTAAAAACCCATTACATTTATAATAGAGAAGAACCAGTCGATTGGCCAGTGACCAGAATTGGCTGGTTTCCAGTTTGTTTGGCCGTGATCGGCCGATCAGCCTCAAATATAAATGATTGTAGGTCTATATCCCTAAGTGCAGTTAGCTTTTGCTCCCCATTTGCATCATTGAGCCCTGGGCACCTATAACCCGGTCACTGGTTCACCCATTGTCCTTCCTTGAACCACTTTGGGTAAGTACTAACCACTGCATACTAGCTACACACAAAACCCATAAGATCTGTCATTTTGAAGATGCTCTGACCCAGTTTTCTGCTCATCATTTTTTCAATGATAAATGTGTATTAACTGTAACATTTTCACTTTTAGCATAAGAGTTTAATTCTGATGAATTTGCAACAGACTGTTTTAGTTAAAAGTCAGTATTTTACAGCGTTATGAGTGTACAGTAACTACATTTTCTATATAACCTTTTGGAAGAGAAAATGGCAGTGAATGGCTAGCAAAAGTGTGAGCAGCTGTGGGCGTGCACTGACCGCACGTACTACTGGAGACGATGGATTTCTTGGAGGGTCTGGCCAGTTTGATCTCCGCGCTGTCATTTAAAAGCGAGGGTAAGCTGCAGGATGAGGAGTCCTCACTCTCTACTGAGTGATGAGTCTCAGCTGCATGGGTCAAAAGCCTCTTCAGCAGCACTTCGGCCTGTATCCCAACACACACACACACATACACACACACACACACACACACACACACACACACCACTGAATATACTCCTCTACTCATTCCAGCATCCCTTACAGATAGAGATCATCCAGAGGGACATAAATGAAAGTAGATTCACTATTGTCTCCAACCGTGTCACTGATAGCACATTCAAATAATTGGGATGTTATCAGCTGATGATATCATGCCTTCCTCATCACCCTACAACATCTCTTCACAGAAAAAATGAAGCAGAGAAGTTACAAGAAAGCATTAAGATGACAGCTGACAAATGAATCACTCTTATCTAATAAAGAAGTCTCTCTCTTTACTCTTCAAATCCCATTCTCTCAAATCAAGTGTGCTGTTTGTAACGTTTAAAAAGCATTAAGTTAAAAACGTCTTAAAAAAAAAAAAAAAAAAAAAACTCGGACACATGCATCTGGGTTTATTTTATAGTCCTGAAGCTTTATCAACATAAAGCTATATATTATTTTATTGCAGCAGACCAATAAAGATTTCAGGCAATTGGTGCACTTTAAATTTAGTCATGCAACCTGACATGCATGCAAAACATTTTCTGTTCTCTGAGAGCAAATAAGGCAGAGAGAAGGAAAAGCACTTATCTCCATGCTACTCTTGGCCATGAGGACAGGAGAGCTGTTGGATCACACTCTTGAGAGCTCTAGTCTTTCTTTTTCTTGTGCTGGCACATTCCCTTCACATTTACAAGAGCTAGTACACTAATAATTCCCCTCAACATTCTACTATAAAAATATGATCATATACAAGTCATATGTATGTAAAAATGAGAAGGTTAGAAATATTCTTAGAAAAATGGACATTTTTCATTTTTACTAGAATTATGGAGCCACTATGGCAAAATCAATAAAAGTTTTCCACATATTTTATGTGTGGCCTAGACTTGTGTGATGTGGATAATATCATCTGTGCAGTCAGGAACTAATAACAAGTGCTTAATAAATTCGATGATCATATTAATGAAATCACAACATTCCTCATTGAAGAATGAGGAATATATAAGAAATTATAGCTTGTCTCAGGATCGCCGCATCAGATCATTCAATCAGCAAAATTTTGACCTGGGTTTTACCTCGGATGCCCTTTTTGCCACGAACCCACAGACTTTATTGAGCGTTTTACATGGCTCATGGGCCCAAAGACCCAAGAGGGGCAATATTGGGACTGGCAGTATTGGGACTTGAACCCCTGATCAGCAACCGCCTAAGCCGTCACTGCCCCTATTTGCCTATATTATGATTAATATTAGTAGTGGGAGTAGTAGTATTTACTAGTAAAAGACTGCAATTTATTACAGGTAATATACACATAGTCTGGAATTTAAGTAGAGCTGGTCAATAATGTAAAGTTTTTTCTTTTAATGTGTATATATTAATGAGATCAATTATACTATTATTTGGTGTAAGCCTTAATAAATGTGTCTGAATACAAAACGGTACATTTAACAATTAAATATCACAATACATGTCAAAATAATCTCAATGTGATTTCCCAATCATGTAGCCATAATAATAAAAATAGTAATAAAAAACTAACAAATAAATTAAAAAATAATAATTATAATAATAATTGTAAAATCACTCAGCCTTAGAGGTGCCAAGCAAATCTCTAGCTGCACTAAAAACTGGTATTTTAGTGCAACATTGGTATTGCGCTTTATTGTGAATAACAAAAGACACAACACCATTCAAAAAGAACATGAGTCTACACCTATTTAAGGTTGAGTGGATAGAAGCGCTACCTGTTCTGCGTAGGAGGCACTGTAGTGCACTAGGAGCGGAGTGAAGAGCTGCACGATGCTGTTGAGGGAAAGAACCTCCTGCTGCAGCAGTTGAAGGGCGTGTGTGAACCAACGCTCCCACAGAACAACGCTATCACCAGACAGACACGACCTGAACGCACACGTACACACAAACACACACGATAATAGCACATCCCACATCATTATCACATGCATAACCGACCAGCATTTGACAATGACACAAGTCATTGTGATAAAATTACAGATAATTACAAGGTGATACTTTATCACATAAAAGATATAACATACGTAAAAACTCATCCAAAACATTCGTTTCACAAAGGAAAGCAGAAGGAACAATAACAAGAAGTGATGCTATTACTCATTACAACATTTATAACTATTCATATTTTCATGTGATTATTTAGTGGGTCAAGTGAAATAAATGTTTATTCCATGGATTAATCTGCATACTGATATGCGGAGTGTAAATTTTTTTTTCTAAATTTTTATGTTCAATAGGGCTCGATCTTTCTGATAAAAAACAACAACAACATATGATATAATATGATACAAATAAAAATATTCATACACTACACAGCCATGCCAGCCTGCTGCAGGGTGTAAACTACCTGATGTGTGCTGGATCTTCTGCAGTGTACCAGTGTGTGTTGACCAGTTCACCGTGTAGCAGGCAGCCATGTGGGGAGTTCCATAATAACCAAGGCAGCTGCTGCAGTACCACAGCTCCACACACATTAAGCTTCTCTCCTTTCAACTCTCCACGCTGACTACACAGGCTGCAGAACATACAGTTATAACGAGCCTAGATACACACAAAGTTGAAACACACAGACACACCCCTATATGTGATGTGTGTGTTACAAATGAAACAGCAAGCAATTTCTAATCATTAAATACTCATAACATTACAAATCTAAGAAATTTGCAAGCAAAGCAAAACAATAGATGATTTTAAGATGCCATGAATGCTGTTTGTTGACGCACATCCTAATTATCAGCCCCTAACTCAACAGCATGAAAGGAGTTACTATGACAATTCTCTGTGATCTGAAACCCTTTAGAAGCCAAGATTTATTGATAGAATGTTGCTGGTTCCAAGTAATGGCACTTAATTTAAAGTGAGTGCTCTTAAAGACAGGATAATGCAATTTCAACTTGAGGAATAAACACTACACAGCGATGAAGAAAAGAAGACTCAAGCAAAGTAGCAAATCGTACCTAATAATCTCCCTGAGCTTCTGTTCACTGACTGCAGAGCTGCTGTACACCTCGTTGTCTCTCGCAGGGAGTCGCTCCTCAATGCTGTCCAGTAGATAAAAAAAATCCTCTATCGACAGTCTGAAAGTAAAAACAAAATATCAGATTAGAAAACCACACCACATTTTATGCGCATGTGCCCATTTCACTTTACCAAAAAAAAAAAAAAAACTAATTTTTTGTTTTAATAATTACATTAAACAGTCTTTCGAGAATATACTGCAACACACTGTAAAGCTGAGACTACTGTAGGATGAAACAAGAAAATGTACAGTTTATGCAATCTCATATTAAAAAGGACACGATAAGCTAATTTAAAATCCAAACTTATTTTGTCAACAAATCTTTGAATCCTGAGCACTTTGCAGATAAAATGCTCAAAAAGAATTTATGACAGTCTATACGTGGTTCAGAGGTCAGAGGCCACCAAAGCAATCTACTGCCTCTTTTTGACAGTAGTTTATGGATAACATCCCTAGTAAGCCAGCCAGGTGAATACTATCCAAGTTACTATATAGAGCAGAAGCCATCTGGCCAAGCCCACTTCAGAGAGACTGCTGTAGCATGCGAGGAGAATCTGTTTTTACAGACTCCATCTCCATCGGTAATGGACAGGGCATCCATGCTTCTGTGTTTTATTTGCCAGAACAATTCTAACGTGACCTTTCCTTACAAAATTTCTGTGAAGATTTGATTACGTACCAGGTCAGCCTTTGCAGTTGGCTTTTGTGTAGATATTTTTTTTTATCTAATACTTACTACATTAGTGGATGCATTTGCATTACCTTTGATCAACTTAAAAAGAAAGAACTAGCAAAACAAAAAGAGAACATGCAGACTGCTGTAAAGGCCAATATATGCTCAGATTCACACATATGGCTTGCATTCATGACACTAGTAAAAGAAAATGAGTAGAGAAAAGACCTAACACTCATCTCATGACAAGGCCATGTATTTATACTTACACAAGTTATTTTAGCAAAAATCAAATGAAGCTGTTGCTTGATCAGAACTGATTACAAGGTGAAATAAAGTGCATGTAGATAAAACGAGCTGGAAAAAAAAATCATGATAAAATTGTAGCAGTTTGTAAGAACCTAGTTCCTAGTCATTAGTAAAAAAATAAATAAATAAATAACTATAAACAAAATCATGCAATATGATGGTGCCTTTTATGATATGTTTTCCATAGAAAAATCTGCATAGTCTGAATATGAACATTAGGTTTACATTTTCAATAATCCAAAAAGCATCATGACAGTGTTTGTGTGATCCATTCAGACTCTAATCAGTTTGTATAAAACACAAGAATGTAGCACAATTACATTTGGCCAAACAATCTCGGTCATGATTCTGGGTGGTGTGTCTGAAGCACAGGGCTTTTCCCATACTGCTGTTAGCTATTTGGGCTGTCAGAGTCACACAGCTCTCTGTAGCACCAGATTTGTTTTCAATCCTACATTCTCCACTACCAAATGTAAACTTTCCAACAGAAACGGTGATTTCTTTAGCCAGGATTGAATCAGCAAGGAAATGCTATGGT
The DNA here is from genome assembly GCA_030068275.1 of Clarias platycephalus. Lineage (NCBI taxonomy): Eukaryota > Metazoa > Chordata > Actinopteri > Siluriformes > Clariidae > Clarias > Clarias platycephalus. Next base: position 15,212,515 of record JAQQZT010000005.1, on the reverse strand, counting down.
ATGATATGCTGTATCATTACACCCGTACTCATTTTTAACTGCAGAAATTCAGAAAAAAAAAATAGTTGATGGAATAAATATACTAAGCAATTCAAGAGCAGGTATCCCGTAGATTTACTGTACCTGCTTTAATTGTTAATATGATTATGCACACCAACTCTAAACTTTCCTCCATTCATGCTGCAACTATATACAGTTATTTTTATTTCTGTTAGTCACCTGCATTATACTTCATCAACTATGCCAGGCAACAGTTAAAAAACAGATAATAAAAACAATTTTATCAATCAACAAACAGTACATTTTCTGTCAAATTCCCCTAACAATAAAAGCTGCCCATGTCCATAATGAGCATAAAGCAGTTCAGCAGGTAATACACATTTAAAACACAAGTATCAACCTGGAATCAAATATACTGCCAAGCAATTCTCTGCACTCGCACTATTTAAACTGGTGGACATCATCTCATGGGCTCTCTTCCTAAAGTGCTGCCCACACTCCCATTCCTCTGAACACTCAGAGAGTGTCAAGAAATTGTCGACTCTACTGTGAGCAACTCTTCCGAGCAGAAAATTGGTCCGTTATAGCATTATCAGGGATTAGGGCAATAATGTTGGATTCGGGGTCTAAGCCTTCCCTACATGATGTCCTGAAGCTGCCACTGAGTCGCAATAAGTGAAGCCCTATGAAGCATGACCCGAGTTCATCAAATTCCCACAGACAGACAGACATACAGAGGAGTGTGTGCACGCACACACACAAACCTGAATTCACGCTTGTAAAGACTCAAAACTAAAACAGGAAAAAGTACTGGCAATTGTTGTGCTTTGTCTGGTGCTTAAAAAGAACTCTATTGTAGACTCCTCGGTCACTCATAATAAACATGCTAGCCCCATCATCTGCTGCTCCGGACGCTCCTACTGCATAAAAATGTATAATTTAAGGCTCTGAAATCTTTCCCATAAGCTATCATTTGGGAAAAGATTAGAACAAAAGGATACCACATAGGATCTCTGTCATACAAACTATCACAAAAGACTGTAAAGCATTTTCTGAGAAAGTACTACCTATGTTCTGGCTTTGGGAAAAGAAGTTCTCCAGTCTCTATTCCAATTTTGGACTTTTCTCTCTCATGACTGGGTGTGTTATGCTGCTCATGGAGGCCATCATTAAGTGAAACCGAACCATCTCTGCTGGAGTTTAGTGAAAGTTCAGGAGTGTCTTCGGCACTACCAGTACTGAAGTCTCTGCTTTTATTCTGATCTGAAAACACACAAACATGATGAACATTTCAACATTAAACATCAAACCAGAGATCATACAATTGGTAAAAACAGTTGCTTAACCCCACAAAAAATTAGTCACCTCTAGTTCCTATCTACTGTCTGAATGTACCCCATCCTACAAAACCTACAAATCAGGAAAAACAAATGGGGGGAAAAAAAAAAAAAAAGCATGTAACATTTTTTTTTTAAACTTATAAGGCAAATAACTGTTTGAACTGAATAATGATCGAACCAGTCTGTATACGTAAACTAGGAGGCATATATTCAAATTTGGGTCCTAGATACGACACACAACCTTATAAACATTTCTATGAGTGTGTGAAGTACATAATTGGTCTTAACCCGAGTTTAATCTGTTAGGGACTTAATGGTTTGCAATAACAATGGAACCTTGACATTCTACACACATTAAACCAGTAAAGCATGAAGAAACAAAAATGTCTAACCTGCAATGGGTGTGTGATGTTGTTGTGCAGACTCAGGTTCTGCCTGCTTTTTAGAGCTCCTGCTTGTTGGATGAGTGGTGTCTGGGGAAGTACTTTGGATAGAATGGTGCTGTGGTGACGTACTGCTCGCCGGCCTGCTCGCGCTTCTGTGATGAGAGCACACTCCAGATGCCTTTAAGGTCACGTGAGAAGAAGCCAGCTGTTCTGACCCACACAGCTCTACTTCTTTCTCAGATGAGTCACAATCAAACACCGGCTGCCTTTCAGGGACATCACTGGAGTTTAGAATGTCATCAGATAAAGATTTGGTGCCTCTGGCTTTTGAAACTGGCGTGGTCATCAAAGGGCTGTTTTGTAGCAAGGAAAACTCTGGGTGATTAGGTTTTGGCTCGATCAGAGAATGCGCGCTCATGATGCCATCCTCCAACAAAGTGTCTTTGAGGGGTTGCCAACCTATTAAGGAGATAGCAGGTTGAGACGATGTTTGTCCGGCACTGACAGGAAAAGACCTGCTTTGTTCCTGTTAATTATTTGGAGAGAGAGAGACAGAGAGAAAAAAATATATATATAAATGACTTAAACTGCATTCATGATCCCAAGAAGAAATTCTCTCAAAAATGTTTAGGACAAATTATTTACATGCCTAAATTTACATTACTTGCAGAGACAAGTGTGATCAAATTTCAAAGCAGTCATTTGCATTAAAAAATTTACACATTACAAAATCATTTATTCATGAAACAGCAGTATGCTAACAGCAATCTATACTTTATATCCATATTTTTAAGATATAACTTATTGCACAGGGTATTCATCAATTTCAAAGGATCTTGAAATAATTCTGGCATTATCTGAAGGTCTGGAAGAAATAAACATATACAGTATGAACACTACCTACTATAGGATACTGCGGAATTTTCTGCATGCACCGCCCATGCTGCCCACTACAAAAATATAATGTTAATTTTTGATGTAATGAGTGTTAATAGCCTCCTTAAAGATGACATAATGTAGTCTAAAAAATGTGGTTCCAGACATCAAGACTTAATTTCTTTCCTAAAATTTAGTAACCCAAGCCAAATAGCTTTGCTTCGATAACATTCATTAAAATTATTGCAGGTTATTCTGGCTCCTTTCCCAACAAACTCAAAACCAAGAGTGTTTCAATCATTTCAAGTCATCTTTAAGACATTCAATTTGGGTAAAGGTTAGATTTCTTCTCCAATCATCCTTTCAGCTGAGTGTAGTGGGATCTCTGTCTTAACTTTTAATCTTCGGAAATTTTACTCCCACGCTATGATTCATGACTGCAATGGTACTATGGCACTATGGAGAAAAATCGGCCACACAAAATAACAAACGTGGGCTTCTGTGTCTTTTCTGATAAGGGTCTTAAATACCAAACAGTTAGCTGCTTAATAACATCCACTGTAAACCGCAAGGCCTGCCTGGCAGATCCAGTGGTATAAAAAAGGGAGAGTGAGAGAGGAAGGAAAAGTTAATTTCTTGGCTGAGTGATTTCATCGCTAGCTGCAGGGCAAAGTAGAAAGTGTTTTGCTAAAGTAGCAATTGATTCTTCTATCAATCTGTGGCACGTGTCTGCTCTTCCAAGGAAAGTATTAAATATGAAAATCATATCCCGTTATCATGGCTTCCCAGCTTTCAGGCTGGTAAGCTCCCCTAATGAATACTGCTGCCTCGGGGACATGCGCGCAGCCAGCAGTGGCGTCTATGCATAATGGAGTGATTCCTCCCATCTCTGCTCATTGTAATATTGCCAGGCTCGTGGGGGAAGGGAGGACACACAGTCACAAGTGACTGCTTGAGACAACATGCTCCAAGTCATTATGAGCCGTCTTCCACATTTCATCTGAAAGCGCTCAAATCGCTTGAAGTGATGGAAAGAAGCAGCCGCAGGATTCAACTACATTTACAGCCCAAGCACAGCATGCTGGATTAGACACCTGTGCTACCACTGATATGGTGACAAAACCGTAGAGTCTACATAACGGTTATTCTGGTTTTTCAGGACTACAGACTGAAGCGTGCTTTAATTGGTCGTAATCACAGATGGCTAATATAACTGTTTACTGCTAAGCAATAAGCAGCAAAATACTGAGGTTAAAAAAAGGCAGCAGCAGCCAGTCAATGCTCTTAGCATAAAAGGTAGTCAGTACTTTATTCAAGAGCTCCATAAAAATGTGTAACATTTCAGTTTAAAACCTGCAATACTGCTTTATAAAATAAAAAGAATCATTTCAGCTCAAAGAACCTCAGAGTAATTATCTCAAACACTTCTCAAATACCTTTTGATCGTAAATTAATTGCAGCCTTTGAACACCAATATGCTGCACAAAATGTAAAAATAAAAGTGGCTACTGAAGAAGAACTGCAGAGTAATGGATATACTAGCTCTTATTATTTTCCCTCACGCTTTCTTTTATTTTAGCTAAAAAAAATTAATGGTGATATCTCTCATCAAATGAAAATAGCTTAGCTTTGTAAATTTCCAAAAACTTGAAATGCCAAATAATGGTTTAAAGCTCTTACCGTTTTTGCTTCAAGTCTTCTTTCACATTCCAACTTCTTCCCTGCCTCCAGAGGTCTTGCAATATGATTATTATATTCCTGCTGTATAAAATTTTATCTATTTAGAAATTAACCAATATGTTTTAACTCATCCAGTTCAATAATAATAATACTTAATTTGATGCATGTTAACATCGTGATTTTTATCAATGCACTGGCAACCTTTAACACAAAGACCATCAGTACACTGATCTTCTAGAACTCATGTACATTATAGATGAGCATAACTCAACTACAGTGGAGCACTTCAGCACATACTTAAAGCCTTACAGCATAAACATGAAAAAAGGGGGAGAAAAAGGAGAATTAGGTTTATCTCTGAAAGTGTAGTCACTTGGTGTGGATATTCCCTTCTGAGTGCCCTTAACATTGCCTGCCAGGGCTCTTCATCAATCCCGTGGTTAGTCAGAATGACTGTCTTAATCCAAATTTCAATTAAAAAGCCTAATGGCAGTAGTGAGGACACTGGGATTACCTCCAGCCTGCCACTTCATTTGCCTAAGACAATAGCAGCTCCACAAAAGGAAAGTGAGCACAATTCACTACATTTTTGCAATAACTTCCTAAATAATTACTCTCACAAATAAATAACAACATATAGCAGCACTACAGACCTACGAATGTGAAAGTGGGTGAATAAAACAGAGACAGAGGAAGACGGGACAGATTTTTATACGCAATAGTGCTATACAACAAACAATCACTCTATTGATTTCAATTTAACAAATAGTCAAAGCTGTGTTTAACCAGTTGTGTGTATCTACAGTATTTGTGTGTTTAACTATCATATCAATAATGTTAAACAACCTTTTTGATATCCAATGCTCTCTTGAATAAAAAAAAAAAAATCCACAAATATAATCTAGACACATTAAAAACAAAGACTGTAATTTTTTTTTAGAGAAAGGGATTTCCAGAGGTACTTTAGCATCTAAATAGTGGCCAATTAATTTGGGGTAGTGTAATTAAACAAATTGGCAAATTTGCTATTAAGCTGTTCAGTTTTAAGTGATAATCGTCCACAGCTATTGTTTTCTTTTTCTCATTTTCCTTTATGCGATAAATGGTGGTTTTGGAGTGTTTATAATTCTTAAAGTGTACAGAGTTTATGAATTAGGCAAATGAGGAAGAATCAGAGAATCAGACTATGATACTGGATTATAGGCAGCAGGTTCATTGACGCTGAGAAATATTATTACACATGTCACAAAAACAGTTTGCACGTAAAGTTGTTACAGTGTATGATCAGTAGAGATGGAGGAAATATCAAGTCAGTTTGATATTTAAAATAGCTTGATTCTTTTGTGTGGCGATTCATGTAACTGAATTATTATTATACTTTTTTTTTCAGTTTCTGTATATTCACAGTTGAGGCAAAAGTTGCCGTTTCTCCATAACAGTCTAAACTATTCACACTCCACACAGCCTCCTGTGTGGTAGAAGCTAATTATTATTATTGTTAATTTATAAACAATTTTGTTTAAAAAAAAATTTAATATTTGTGAAAAATTCATATTGAATCGAGATATCTATAAAATCGAGATAATTACAAAATTTAATACAAATAAAATTGGAACATAGGTATTCTGATAATAATTGTATCAGGTGGCCACAGGGGATACCCATTTCTAATGATCAGACAATGTGAATTTTTCACTTGGATCCACCTCTTTTTTTATTCTATTTTTCAATTCTTACAAACAAATTAACAAACAAATTAATTAATAAATCCTTAATTGGTTTTTAAATGCCAATTAAGACTGTAACGTTACAATACTAAGTCAAAGTTCCATGACCATTTCAAAACCACAACACTGATATAAATAATGCGGTATTTAACATCACATCAAGATTAACAAGATCTATGGCTACACAATTTTTTATTAATTTAAAAAGTAAAAAGTAAATAATTTATTTTGACATATTGCAATTGTAATTTAAACTGTGATATTTTACTATTAAATGTACCATTCTGTATTCAAACCTATTTACCCAGGCTAACACAAAAAAATGGCATAAATGGTCTCATTAAGAGAATGTTTGCCAATATTTATTCATCAACTCAAAAGTATTTTAAAAACAAACAAAAGCTTAAAGTTGTTGACGCTACATCAGTAACGTAATACATGTATATTACCTGTAATAAATTGCAGCTTTTTTCAATTAAATAATTGCACAGGTTCATATTTTGATACGCACTAACAGTATCACAGACCATACATCTGACATGCACTACACTTTCATTTGGACAGCTAGGGGGGAAAATGTCTTTTTTTGAAGGGCCGTCTATCTGAAAATCCTTGGGTGACACAATGACCCCTTAGTTTGCAGGTAGTTTCTTATCTTAATCAAATGAGAAATTCCAAACGCAGAACAATGAATACAAAAGAGACATACCAGCTCTTTTAAGCTAATTCATAATCAGCATTCTGCAGAACAGTTGCCAAACAAAAAATACCTTCAAGTGGTGCAGTAAAGTGTAGTCTACAGAGAATTCCTTTGCTTTTAATACCAGGCTCTCAGCAGTTCTTAGAAGCTCAAGGTTACGAGTCTTTGCTTGCTGCTCTCTCTTACACAGCTCCTTATGATAGTGCCGCATCTTAGTGCATTTCAGCCTGTCCCTGGAGGAGAAAAAATATATATATTTTTTTTCCTACCCATCGTTAACAAGGGTGACAATTATTCTGAAGCTGATTTATTTAAGGAGCTGGTTTGCATATGTCATTACCTTGCATCAGTTAGCTAGTATGTATGCGAGATATTTTTATATATTGTAGATGTACACACTGTATATACAAAAGTTTGGACGCAATTTCATAAGCTTGGATTTATTTTCTACATTCTAGAACAATACTATGAACTAATACATATTCGGTAAAAAAGTAACAAGAAGCATTTGCGAAACCCATCAAATACCATGAAGAAACTGGCTCTCATGAAGACCAAGGGTTAGCAAGACCAAAACTCACCTCTGCTGCAGAGGAGAAGTTCATTTACAGTTACTTAGAGTTACCAGCCTTAAAAATCACCAATTAACAGCACTTCAGATTAGAGTTGCTATGAAGGCTTTATAGAGCATACGTAGCAGACATCTCAATATCAACTGTACAAATGAGATTATTGCTTATTTTGGATGCCTTCAGCGTTGATATATAATGTAGAAAGAAACAAAAATCAGGAAAGACCATGCAAAAGGTGTGTCCAATCTTTTGATATAAAAGCCAGCCAAAAAAATTTATACACATTTCAACATGAAAAATATGCCTCTCTTCGGACGATCACATGATAGCATCAACAATGGTGCGACTACTGACATCTTTAGAGGAAACATAAAACTACACGTTACTTCAATAATGCAATTTGAGGTTTAAAAATGGGCATAGATGGATCATCATAATGATATGATAATTATTTGATAACTGTTGTAGTGGGTATACATTTTTTGGCTGACTCGCTATACATACATACACACGTGTGTGTGTGTGTGTGTGTGTGTGTGTGTGTGTATATATATATACACACACACATACACACACACATATACACACACACATATACACACACATATACACACACACATACACACACACACATATACACACACACATATACACACACACATATACACACACACATATACACACACACA
>JAQQZT010000005.1:15189857-15204445 GCA_030068275.1 Clarias platycephalus | reverse complement strand
TATATATATACATTCCATATCATAGTACAGTTTTACATGGGTTTACAAGTTTCTATCAGATATAATCTAGGATTGTGGACATACTGATGTGACACTCTCATAATAATATCATCCAAAATTACAGATTCCCATGGTCATATTAATATTAAAATTTTAATAATTTTAGCAGAGACAGTTTTTTTTTTTTTTTGCATTTTGTGCTACATCGAGAGAATATTTTCCTTATCAGATCTGATCTGAACATTTCACTAGAAGAAAAGTGGAGAAGCATGAGCCTGGGTTTTATCTGATCTGGACCACTCTGTGCTCAGATAGTCATTATTCAGCCTCTGCTTTATCAGCTTTAGGACACAGCTGGAAACTCATTTATAATTTTTTTTTTGCAGACTTGTTATATTAATCATTAGTTCGTCATGTGTTTGATCTTTTCTTTGTAACATTATTATCACTCTTGCTAAAAAAAAAAATAAAAAAAAACCCACCTGATTAAAATAAGATGCCAAAATGAAGTCATATTTTTTTAATATTTCTTTTATAAATAATAATGATAATATGAAGAAGAAGAAAAGGACATCTGAAATAACCTTTTTTTTGCAATTAATAACACTAATATTAAATCCAACATTTTGATTTCATTTATGGTGCAGGTTAAAGTTCAGGCAGATACAATATGTAAGTACTGCAAAATTTCAAATAAGTCGATTTAAGATGCGCCCACAGTTTGCCATATGCGCAGTACGTTTCCAAAACTTTAGTTTTTAAAATCTGGCACAGAACTGGCCATAATACCTACATACGGCCAAAGTTAAATAAATTCTGTCCACCCAGTTTTGCGTGATGCTATGATAAAATCTTTCTAGACAGACAGGCAGACAGACAGACGGAAATATTTCAGAGACTGATTCCGGGTCCTCCAATATATAAAACGTAAAGATATCAATGAAAGAGTGAGTTCTGACCAATGTAGAGGCAAGACCTTTCTTTTCTTTATACAGATTAACTTAAAAATAGAAAAAAGTAATTGTGTGCAAAAGTTTGGACACCCTTAGGTCTAATTAACTTATTGGGCTATAATTGACTGATTAGTACTCATTCCTCATGTCAACGATTGTCTTTAGGAATAATGTCAATATTTCCTATATCTCTGCTATATCTATCTATCAGAGTGTGAATGTTTCTCCCATAAAGCACATTGTAAGTAGAGAGTTTGAGAAAGCATGTGCGAGACTGTAAACTGGCCTCCTGGTTAACTTTCCACTGATAAGTGCGCTCTCCGTTGATAACACTTAGTGAGACATTGATAAACTCACCACAGCCGAACGTCATACAGTATCATGCAGGGTTTGACCTCCACAAGTCAGCCGTCCAGCGTGAGGTTTTTACATAACCCAGCACCCACTCTGGTTCAGGTCACGCGCCTGAGTCATCCTCTCTGATGAATATGATTAGTGCAATCTTTGAATGAACGATGATCAAAGCTGTGTTTGTGGGAGGGAATCACTTCAGGTGATAAAAGAGACATGTTAGAGGAAGATACTTATCTTCAAATGTTCCCGTGGTGCTCAGAGCGAGCAGCAATTATGTTTTGCGTCATGAAAACAACGCAGTTATACAAAGGTTTAACCTCATATTAGAATAACCTCTTGTACGTGCAACACGCATGGACATGCGCACACGCACACACACACACACACACACACACACACACACACACATATACACAGCTTTTATTAAACACCACAATAGTGATATTGAACTAAAACACTCAAGTTAACTGAGGACTAACTACAAATTCCTGCTAATGGCTTTGGACATACTTGGCAAAAATGCCTTTTGCTTTAAAAAAAAAAGGGGGGGGGGGGGGCAAAAAGGGAGAATAATGGAAATGTATTTAGATCATGAAGGCTGATTCACTAACCTCTTGCATATTTCCTTTGCAAACACTATCACAAAAATTTTTGTTTGCTTCCATGAATTTAGTGGAGACACACAAAAACAAATAGGTCTCCAGCACTTGTGTTAAGAGTCATTGTATCATACATAAGTGAGAAAAGGCTAATTATCTACTTGTCCTAAAAACAAAAGTTTTTCTGTGAAGTCCAATTTATACAACTCAACATACGGGTCATTAACAAAATGAGAAACATCGGATTTAAGCGTCTATGAAACTCTACACCACATTACAAAAATAAAATACATGCGTTACCAGATATTGATGTTGAAGCATTTATTTATTCAGGGTTTAGCTCTATTCACAATGTTTTAACCAAACTAAACTATTTTTGTTGTAGAACAAACAGTGTATAAAGAGGGATCACAAATATGTTTATTCCACTATTTCTCATGTTTGTGAGAACTTTTCCATACAAAAAATATATTGCTATGCCTATACCTAAACTTAACCTTATCGATAGATACAAAATTAAAACATTTAAATGGTAGTGTATTTACTTATTTATTCATGTGTTTGTTTTTAAGTACAAAATCATGAAGATTTTATTTAAAAGTCACTAGTATCAAAACTCTGTGTAAAACAAAGGCACTTACAGTCTTTCTTCCGATCTTGAGTAGGTGAACAAGGCTTCCTCCAACTCATGCCTTCTTTTTTCCCTAAAGTGTAAAAAAAATAAAAAATAAATGCTATTTATGATTTCGTTACGTTACGTTTGAAACTTTAATAGCCGTTTCTCTGTCGTGTCTGTTGATATTCAGATGTCTGGAGCTGAAAGCAGTAAGTCTGTAAACTGCAGCACAGCTGTCACAGATTGCCACACAGAGGCTATAAACAAACATCCACCTCTTTTAATACTCGCTCTATAACGTCTAAACAACAACACTACATGTCGTTTCTACCTTCTCGTTTACAGGTCTGCCTAATCAAGTCAGCAAACTCCACGTCAAACTTGAACCGCAGCTGTAAAATCTCTAGGATGCTAGTGAGCTAGCAGCCTAGCAAAGCCACTTTCCCAGACTAACGTTAGCTCGCTAATAGCGCGGATGCTCAATGCTAAGCAACGGCAATAAAACGTTTAGCAAGGTAGTGCGATGAAATAGCTGCTTTTTTTTTTATCATGTTAGTTAGCACGAGCCAGCTAGTTTCATTCAATAATCCCAATATACGAAGGTAACATATACGCACCTCTAAAACAGATCTTGGCCCTTCTTAAACAACTTTTTAGTCAGATAAAATAAGGTATGAACCTTCTTACCTTTCGTGTATACTCTTCTGAATAGAACCAACAGTTTCGAAGTATTCAGAAGTGCAAAAAGCCATTACAGCTTAGCCGAAACCTTCGTAAGAGAACTAGCACGTTAGTGTTAGCTATGTCCCAAACCACCGCTAAACAGTGGATCACAGCTGGTGTTAGCAGCGGTTGCCATGCGTATTATCAGTCACGTGCGTCTCTCTCTCTCACACACACACACACACACTCGCGCACACACGTCCTGTCCCATGGAACGCCATTGTATACGAGGGTTTACGGTAACAACCAGCCGTTTCAACAAAATATATTTTTTCTTAAAAAATGGCCAAATTAGTTATATAAAGTGATTACATAGTACTGCACTTAATACTAATTTAGCTTTTTAATCAGTCTCCAAAAATGATTAATTTCTTACTGTCAAAGTATATCGGTATATTATTCCATTTATATTTAAGTAAAAAGACAGTAAAGTGACTGAAGTCAAAAACTAAATGGTGAAGTAAGTATACACAGTGTGCTGTGTGTGCGCGAGCCGTTCGCGTGAACATGGTTTTCCAAACAACGGTGTTTTTAAACATTAAATAAAAATAATATTTGCTCTTAAACAAATTACAAAATATAAAGTTATATTTTGAGATTTTTTTTTCCCCGTAGAAGCATTTTCCAGTGTAAGCAGCATTAGGCAGCAGTGTCCTGACTTTTTTTTATTTTTATGAGAACTTAGCTAGCTGAATAGTGATGGGTCGTTTATGAGTCTTTAACGTGATTCTGAAGAGCAAGTAGATTCGTTCATTTTCTACTGGGCGCGCATGCGCAAATCATCGCAAAACCCCCGTAGGTTATGTACAGGAAACAGAATTGAGCGATTCTTTCTCAGTGACTCTTCTACTCCGGAGTCGTTCGGTCTTTTGTCACGTGACTTCCACAGACGTTATACGATTCGTCCAACGAATCTTCAAGTCCTTATTCGTTCGTTCTTTTTTTCACGTGACTCCCATAGATGCTATGCAGTGCAATAGATTCAAAAGATCGACTCAGACCGGAAGATGTAAGAGGTGAGCTACTCATTCTGTTTATTATATGTCTTTAGCTGCATTGTAATATTTTCATTACTGGAACTATAGCCAAAATGTGTGTATGTAGACATATTGGGGGTCTTTTTTATTGAAAATGCAACAATTTATTTTTATTTCTTATCAAAAGAATGAAATGAACTAAATGACTCAAAAAAAAAGATTTTGATGAACGAGATTCAAAGAACCGAGTCACTAAAATGATTCAAACTTCCCATCACTACTATGCAGTGCAATAGATTTAAAAGAACCAATTAGGCCAATTAGCCTAATCTACATGTCTTGGGAGGAAACTATGGGAGGAGACCGGAGTACCTCGAGGAAACCCACCAAGTGCAGGGGCAGGTGTCCCTGGAGAAGACAGCGGTTAAGGGCCTTGCTCTAGGCCTTGCTCTAATGCTTTTTAAGTCATTTATTTTACCAACACTATCCTTAAACCAGATATTTTAATATTAAGCTTTTAATATAATTGCTTTAAACTTCTAAACTCGAGCTTAAAGTAGCCATGATATAAGAGAGAAATAACCAAATAAAATAAAATGAAAAAACTACTTTTGTAATGTGTTAATGAGCATGTGAGTGTGTGTGCCCTGCAATGGATTGGCACCCCATCCAGAGTGTACCCCACCTTGTGTTATATTTGTAACTGTGCTATTATTATTTTTATTATTATTATTATTATTATTATTAAAAAAAAAAAAGCTTTTATTTGTCACGCATACATTACAGTACAGGAACATTTTTTTATAATCTTACTTGTCTTTCTCAAGGGTCCAACAATGCTAGCTTGGCAGTCCTGTGGATTATTGGAGTATTGTTAGTATTAGTATTGGAACAAGTGGTCAACATTAATTTGCCCTGGCAGACCTTTGTCCTTTTCTTCCCTGTTCTGGACTGGAGTTATACAGAAAGGGATAGTATGTCAGCTAGTGATGTATAAATTTCTACTTCCTGTTCCCCATTTCACCGTATTCTTTTCAATCATGTACCCTGGAAGCCACTCTAAAAGCCCATCTACGCTTGCACCTCTGTGGACCTGTGTCCAGGCAGTGGAAAAAATACCAATTTCCCTAATGTCATTACACAGAGAAATAACTAACTGAAAAGTGTACTGACCGTTATTAATAAATGTAATGTTGCAATGTTTTTCTCACATATTTATAGTGTAGAGGAAGAAGGGGTGCATGTCTACCAGATCATGTCTACCAGGGGTACTGTACATGTCTACCAGAGCAGGGACAAGCAACTGGGCGGTATGAAAGTAAGTGTCTCTCAAGTCAATAGAAGTGATTGAGGAGCACTGATAGGAAGGTGACTCTATGGACTCCATGTCATGATTCAGTTTAGATAGTAATCATCTGGACTTTTCAGTTTCACCAAAACGAGATAGAGAGATATTTGAACCCACTTACTATAAATTGCTCTGCTATTCTGGCATCTAATAATATATGGCTGTGGGTTTTTCCATTTCTCATCTAGGATGTGTTACTGTAATAGATTTCTCATCAGAAAAGCTACACTGAAACCACTTGGGTTATGGTTGCATGTTACTTGAGTGTAGTAGTCATGGTGGTAGAACTGTAAGAAAATTGTGACTCAAAAGTGTTAAAACATATTGTTTTCCTATATAATAGAACTCTGTTTATCATGTATATAGCGAGTTTGATGATGATTGTTATTGCAGAAAGTTATTACAGAGCCAACTTTGTACTGTATAATGTCAATCCTAAAACAGACAACAGTGAAGGTTGCATTAACACAGTGGTGGAGTAACCACATTTTATGAATTATACTTTAGATTGAGATGCATGTTTGCAGATGAAATTATCATATCCGCTTATATCAGCTCGTTAGAGTATTGTTCATCTGTGCTTCACACTTCCCAAATTAATGGTCACATTTCTGACCAGGGTCTATAGGATGTGCTCTAAAATATGCACAAAAAGACCAAAAAACAAACAAATATAATTGACTACAATTATTTTAGATAATTTAGTAATTTAATTTAATGTGATTTATTTTCTCAAACAGTTATTTGAATAGGCAAGCTATTCTTGTCTTCTTCCAATGTGGGCTCCACCCAAGCAGTTTCTATGATTCCCACCCCATCTAATTGCTCTTTAGAGGTTTGTTGTGCTTTTTACATGCTAATCTGTCCTATTCATGGTCACTCTGAGCATAATAAATCCTCTTGTTTACTTCCTGCATGTATAATTGATATCATTGCATGGCTCTTTGTTTGCCGAAGGAAAGGCTGAAAGGCGTTATTTTGGAGATGACAGCCGTGAGATTTGAGAGCTGCTCCTTCTCTGAGAGCAAGCACAGCTTCAAGTGAAATTCAAAACAACCAATCATTGTCAAATGTATGGCTCCCTAAGGAAGCTTTTTTGAGTGATAGACATTTATTTTTTGCTTATAGAATGAGCCAATAAAACAAAATTGAACAATAGAGCCGAGTACGGTAAGTAAAAAGGTAAAATACTAATAATTAAAAAATATATGAAAATTGAAATGCAGAAATCACATTGTTGTTTTTTTACCTCATGCGGTTGTGAGCTAACTGTACTGCCAATATGTACATTGTACCAGAGATGAGAAAGTTAGGGAATTGATGGCTCAGTGGTAGGTTTCTTGCCTACTATGCTGAAGGCCTGTGTTTGATTCCCAGCCAGCGCCCAAACCCCAGCTGCTGGATGCAGTGCCGGTACCAAGTCCGGATAAAATGGTAGGGTCTGGTTTTGCATCCTGTGTAAAACCTGTGACAAGTTGTTGTGCAGATCAGCTGGTCTGCTGTGGCGACCCTTTAATGGGAGCAGCCGAAAGACTAACAACAGTTGTAGTTTATAGGGCAAGTCTTTTTATTTTAGGACTTTATATTTTAATAGTATTTATGTCTGATATAAATTGTAAATTAATTAAATAGTAAACAATAATATCCTGTATTTCATTGCAATTTGTCTACAGTATCTTATTATTTTTTTCATTTACACTTTTTTTCTGATTACTGAATATAATAGGAACTGAGTTCAAGTTCCAGGCACATAACAAATTATTCCTTGACACCTTTGTTTCTTCAGGAATGAAGGAGTCAGAAACATCAGTCTGTTGATGTACGATCAGTCTTCACTATTTGAAGCTCAGTTGAATACCTTAGCTTCATCTGAATATTCACTATTATTTCCTGTTTCATCTGAATATTCAGTGTTATTCCATGTTGATTCAGCCTTGGTCACTTTTCACACAACTATCACCGTCCCTGAAGGAGTCCAGGGCTGAATGCAAACTAGATTTCATTGAAAAGAATGTATATGAGGGAAAAATTCCTATGTTCTATTGTCAAATAATACAAAATGGGTCCCATCATACAGTTTATTAATGACCTTTAAAATGAAATATTCTTTGCAGTAGAAATATTTCTTCAGTGATAAACAGCCCATACTGCATATAAATGGGTGTACTTCCATGTGTGCTACAACACAATTTTTTTGTAAGCACACAATGAAGATTTCTTTTTCATTCTGTCTCTGAGTAAATTGTCTCCATGAGGCTCAAGAGAGTCCCAGAGCAATTGCAAATAAGGTGAATTAATTTTTGCTCTGAATGTATTCTACATCCGAGTATAAAAGCTTTCAAGTTCTCTGTGTTAATTCAATGGTCACTTGTTTCATAATAGGTTTATGCCATCAGGAAAGTGAATTTGACCAGGCTTTTATCATTGTTCCAGTAAATGGACACTTGTGGTTAGCACCATCGAGGTATCATTTTGACATAGCTATATCAAAAAGGTTGAATATGTAATTAGCAAGTAATGATTTGAGTTCCTAGTATAACACAGATAAATCTAATATACGTGCTCATTCATTCATTCATTCATCTGCAGGCTCCTAATGTAACTAAACACTCTTCTTCTTCTTTTGTATTAAGCTTAATTTATTTTCCATATAATAAGGTATCCTAGTGAAATATGAGTGGATTGATATTAAACATATGCAATAAAATAACCTCTGAAATCTAAAAGCACAAAACATTTAATACACTTTAAAAGCATAAACATAAAGTGCATTGTACATACAATTCTGTACAACACATTTTTCATAGGTTATGTATGCAGTTGTGTGCAATTGTACATCTCATATACTCATGTAACAATTTCCATCTGTGTGTTTATGAGTGAGAGGAAAAGAGGTCCAAAAGCAATTAGTGAGGTACAGTCAAGTGGATAAAAAGGTGCAAAAGCCTCCTTTTAAATTAATGGTTGAAACATCAATGAATTAAAATGGAATGGTGCTTCATGGGAAGACGCTTGATTCTCTGAAAGCTTTTCTTCAAAATCCAAGATTAAGAAGGAATTGGTCATAGTCGGTCTCCTGAAAAAATGTCAAGACATTATGACACCCATGCCAGTGACAGTAATTGTACTTGGACAATTGGCAATAGAAGAATTCGTGTAGAATAGACTTGTAAAATAGAAACTCTCTCAATTTGAATTGCTGCAGTATGAAGCTAAACAAAGGCTTATGTAGATTGGAAAAGTCATTGTGTCTAATTATGAAAGATAATTTAAAATGCTGCTGAAAAACATGCACTTGTGAATGTAAAGCATTTTAATTAGGCCAAATTGATTAGAATGGAGAGGACTCTGCTAAAAGCAGGCAATGTCATAATAAGGTAACATAGAATCTGTCCAGTAACCCCTAGGTGTGAAAGCTGTCCATTACTGGAGAAATGTGAAAAAAATAAACTGACTAACATGTGAACAAATGTCATTTATTTGAAGCAAATAGTCTAAATCTGTCAATTACATCTGATTCATTTAGGGTATATTTCACAAAAGGGCATGTTGCTTATATTGCTCTTATTCAGTAATTTTTCCATCTGAGTTTAAAAATAAAATTAAATAAAAGAATTTAGTTTTAGCCCAAGTGTTTTAGGGCAGTCAGTAATTATCACTATACATGAAAATTAATTGTCTTAATAAAACACAGACACAGTAATACTGATACAGCTAGTATATTCTTTTATTGTCAAAATGGCAGTGATTATGTCAGATGAAACATAAGGGCAGGGCCGTTCTCAAACTCCTAGACCTTGTTAAGTTTCTAAATGTTATTGTAAAAACATAAGCACTACTTGAACCATGTACCATTTGGTAGTTACATAGACCATCACATGACATCTTGACACTCTTGAGACTAATTGTTGTTGGTCTTTCGGTTACTCCTGTCATGGGGTTGCCACAGCGGACCATCTGATATGTTCATAACTTGGCACGGGTTTAACCACATGTCCTTTCTGACATTTGGGAATGGCAACGGCTTGATGGATGTGACATTGATTGGTCCTGAATTCTGGGTAAAATGTTGTTAATAACTGGGGTGTCCATCAGGAGTTGTAAAACTGTACACATGTAGTCTCACTGTTTAGAACCACCAATTGTTCAGTAATTTCTGGACTTCATAGTATACTTTGTCAGCAAAAGAGTGGACCAGTGCTTCCATGCTTGCATTTTTACCCAAATGACAGGACCACAGTGTCCAAAGTGCGTGAATGAAGCAACCCAAAACATCTTACAGTTTTAAGTCCTGAAAGTGGGTTTCAGTTACAGTCTATAAGTAGTGCAGTCTATAAGAGTTCTCCCAATGCCTGGTTTCAGACAAGCTGATTTGGTTTGATGTAACTGGAACTGAATAGGACAGTCTACAAGAAGCAACCCGCTGTGTGTGCTGGTCTCTTTCCACCTGGCCCACATCCAGTGTTGAATCAATGATGTTTCTGTAAACAGTTGCTCTCCTTGGTCCTGAAACGATGGGTTCAGAAACTATGCAGAGTTTCTGAGCCTGTTCCCTTTATGCGCTTGTGGTTTTCCTCATGGTTCTCCAATTTTCTCCCAGCTTTTAACAACATGCCAATAGGTGAAAAGAGAGTGTGAATAGTGTGTGCACTCTAATGAAATGGCATTCCATCCTCAATGTATTCCCACATCAGGCAAAGTGTTGCAAGGATTTACTGTGACCCTGGATAGGATGAAGCAGTTACTGAATAAGTATTAATTTCTCTTTTAACTTGAGGAACACAGTCTGAAGCATTAAACCTTTAACAATTGTTTCTTTGAGTTTTTAAGCTAATTACCATCCATAAAGGTGCAGAATTATTTCAGTTAAAAAAATACTAGTTTGCAGTGAGTGTACGCAAGTGTTCAAAAAACAATTTTCATTTTCTAGAATAAAGCCTTTCTTCTATCAGCCATGCAGTGGTAATAAGAAGTAGGATTATTTCCTGCAGAATTAAGTGAACAGACTGATTAGTTTTATGCACCATGTACAAAAGAGTAGATTGTGCCTCAACATGTCTCTGGGTAGTGTTGCACAGTTAAACAGAAATAATTCTGTTGCTAGTTGCTGTACTATCGCTTAAAAGTTAGGGATCATTTTCTAACTTTATTGTCTCCATTTTTATTTCTTTCTACACTGTAAAGCAGTGCTGAATGCGTAGGCAAAAAAAATGAACCTTTCATATGGAAACTTTGACAGTATATATAGTATATATACAAATACTGTATATGTACAGTATATAAATTTTTACTGAGACATCAAAGTTTCCAAATGAATGGTTAATTTTGTTGCCTAGCTAGACAGTATGACTTAGTGGGGTGTTAGACCCTTTACTTATGGTTTGAAAAGTGTAAAATATTTAAGTGTGGGAGTTCTTTGAATATGGGGCCAGTTGAAGCTTACAAGCCAAATAATAATACTTAAAATAAATGGATAGATGGTTAGCCATTAGCCTGCATGAATTATTTATATGATTTCCCTGATTAGACGAACCAGTGACAGGTTCAGGTACTAGTGGCTATCCTCTGACGCAGCATGTCAGGGATGATCTGCAGCAGTGCTGGACATTGAAGCTGTGTTGTATGCAGTCAAGTGTTTTAGAGGAGTCAGGATTATCAGTATGCATGAAAATTAATTGTCATTAGGAACCTTCCACCGCATGGTTCTATTCCTGGTCAGAGAACCAACCCTAGGTTGGACAAGCCATTGCACCAATAATTCTGGTCCCAACGCCTGAATAAATGGGGAGGGTTGTGTATGACATTTAATACCTTTGTCTGTTTTTTGTTAGTTTGTTTGTTGCTAATATCCAACAATCAAGCCTGGTTATGAAGTCAAAACATGATAATCTAACCAAGAGTGTATCATGATTGGAGATGTCAGCAATATTGTATGATGTTATGAAACACTACTGATAAGCGATTGATTAATATTACAAGCTCACACCTCAGGCTCTAAATAAATTTATGGGCATTTAGCTAGAGATGAGCTAAAAGTTTCTTTCCCAGACATCAGTGAATAAGATAAAGGTTAACCTACCGAATACAGCTTGCTGCTGTGCTCACTGATAGCAATCTACACTAGAGAGGCTCACAATTTTCTGCCAAATATTTAAAAAGCATAAGATGAACATTTCCAGTCCTTTTAATTTTATTGATTCTACTATAATGTCTGTATGAAATTACCAGATCATTTTTAAGTTCAGAACATCATGTGCATTGTGTGTTAAAAACATTTGTTAGTGCATTTGTTTCTGTCCCCATTCTTGTGTTTGTGTTTATTATAGTGTAAACTGAGTAGAATAAGTGAAGGAAGAACAGTTTGAGCAAGCAACATGCATGTACAGTGATGATTTGGGTGGTTGCCTTACTGAAAGATGTGGAAAGAACTCATTGTTTAAAAGACTATTGCCTTGTCCATAGTCCATGGTCGATTATTTCAAAGGTTCAAATGCCTACATTATTCATAAGTGTACATGAAAGATATGTTTAGCATTGTTGTGTCTCAATTATACATTTGTATAACCTTGATCTTGTTACTTTCCTTGGACAATATCCACTCAAGTGGCAATACATTTTAAATACAATATCCTAAAAAAATCTTTATGGCACTATAGAATATATTATAACTGAAACAGCTATTCCCATTCACCTGAGTGTACATAAAAATCGGAGATTTTACTTTTTTGCTTTTCTTAGTCTACTATATTAAAACCTGTATAATACTGTGACATTTTTAGCGTTATTTTATATACTGGTGGCCAATTAAATTTATGACAAAATTTTCAGCGATAGGAAATTAATATTATTATCATGACTATAACTTTTCTGAATTATTAGCCTCTATATTTGCTATACATACAGTATACATAACCTGTTTCTCGTTTATTTTTTTCCTTGGCTTAAAGACATGTGTATGTTTTAAAAGGAGGCTCAAGATTGAACAACCCTTGACCTGAAAAAAAAAAAAAAAACTTCATATATAGAGGAATAGAGGAATTAAATTATTCAAGAAACAAGAAAACAATTTAAGCAGCTGTGTACATGACACTGAATGCAATTAATTTTCTCCAGGTGACTATTGATTTAACTTTTGCATGCTTTTGATTTAAAGTCGCTGATTTTGTGTATAGCCCACTGTTACAATACTCTACTTATTGAACTAATAAGATGTGCTTTTTTCATGCCTCCATGCCGTATCTGTTGACCTTTCCTGGTCAATCATTTCCACCCCAAAGGCCCTATTCGACACCACAACCTGCTCTAAAAACACAGTGTGGCTATAAGGAGGATTGACAGCATGCAGCATTTATTTATGTGTGTATGGGTGTGTACACGTTCTCACTCATTGTGGCTCACCTTCTGCTGACACTGTCACTGGAAAATGTGCTCATGTGGGCTGTGTCTGCTAGGTCAAATTACCACCCAATCCCCCAGCTCTAGTGAATGAGCACTGTATCTCTTGCATTAAGCCATCTGCATTATACAAGGCAAGTTTATATGATGAACTCAGTCACCGGTCTTCCTGCGTCCCCAAAACGTCGCATGCATAGTGATTGCAGATTGTGCATTTGAGAGACCCTTTCCCCCACTATATCCACGAGGAGCAGAAGAATTGTGTTACTCTGCAGCTGATTAGAAAGCTCATGCATAGCAAATCACACGTCCAGTGCCTCTGCTTCGCTGTCTGCCCGCGGTGCAGGTGAAAACAATTTACACATGGGTGGACTAATGGATACATTCATGGATAGCGGTGAGTGAAGGGAAGAAGAGAGCGAGGCAGAGAGGGATAGAGAGTGAGGGGCAGTAATAGGCTGAGGCCAATGCAGGGCATGAGACCTGGTCAAACAGACGCTGCAGATTGCACTGTATCGGATAACATCTAATCGCACGGGTCACAAGCTAATGAGTGCGATCATGGCCTGCCAGTGCTAGCTTTTGGCCTGTGCTAAAGACACTTGTAAACAATTCGGCTGCACGCGCTACAAATACAGCTGTAATGTGTTGATTCAGCAGTTAATGAGCTGCTCCCAGAATCAATACCCCCCCCCCCCCCCTTTCCAGTTCTCTCCTGACCAGGCCCTTTGTAGTAGGGAACAGCTAGCAGGGGTCACTGTAACCCCCCTCCCTTAGTGACCTCTCATTGCAGTAAGGACAGCACACTGTCTGAAGAGGATCATTCTCATATTGGGGAAGGCAGCCGAGTGTCAGAACTTTCATTCGCGAGCGAGCAAATGAACAGACAGCCGCTGCATGCTAATGAGGCGCAGGCTATTTTCCACCTTTTTTATCTGCACATTATGCTCTTGACTCTGGAGAAGGTGGGAATTAGGTTGGACCTCAGTGTCAGGCTGCCTGATGGCTGCGCTCAGGAAAACTGGTAATTGAAGCCGATGGCTGCCGCGGAGGAGGTCTGAATTTGGAAATAAACAGTTTCGAGCATCGCACGTCATTTCTGGAGAGATGGCAGGGGAATGGAAATGAGCTGTCTGGACCTAATGTGCTCACACAGCAGGGGAAAAGGGGGGGGCGTCTTTGTGGATGACAATTCCACTCATTAGGACTTCAGTGCATCCATAATGACAGGGGGCCTTGGGATGGTAAATTCAGAGAGGGCAATTAAGGGATGTCCTCTAAACTGTAAATGCTGATGGGAGAAAAAAAATATCTTTAGATTGTTGTTTCACCTTGTGAGATACACATAATTGCTTTTAAAAGGGAGGAGAAGATGTTGGTATAGTCCACCTGCTCAGGAATTTCTTTCTTTTTTTTTTTTTTGTACCAGTCTTAGAAGCATGTTATTATTGCTTAGTAACATAATGGGAAGTGAACCAATTATTTCTCCTCTCATTGGCAAAGTGACTCATTTGTGTTTATTTCTTTGGTTAAGTGTTAGTCCAGGTTGTATATCTGTGTGTGTGTGTGTGTGTGTGTGTGTGTGTGTGTGTGTGTGTGTGTGTGTGTGTGTGTGTGTGTGTG